>JADLZN010006005.1:0-170043 GCA_018155175.1 Sinocyclocheilus anophthalmus | reverse complement strand
TTTTGTACTGCTATTGTTTTCTCTGCTTTGCCTTTGTGTGGCTTTTTTCATACCTCAACTTTTCCCCATTTAATCTAATTCATTATCTCAGACCTCTTTGTCCTCCTATCGAGTCGCACAATGTCACCCGTTCACTACGTTCTTCCAGGCATTCCATCCTCTCCTCCCCTGGGATGCCGAATCCAGGAAAAATACCTATTTCCCCTCCCCCTTTTGTGTCTGGGAGGTTCAAGACGGGAATGGCAGAGGCACGGGATAAACGTTTTAGAGAGGCACTAAACGTGACACCTTTTTTGGCCCCACAGGGCCTCCATATGCATGCTTTGTGCTTGTGACTCGAGAAGGGAATGATGGACTTTTGATTGAAGGTGCTGTAGACACAATACAGAGAAAGGATAGAATAATGGTGTTTACAAAAAAAATAAAAAATTACTGAAATAGTGTTTATAAGCACAGTGCTGCTTTGTTTACAGCAAGGAAACGCTTGCATTTATTTTTCTCCATAAGCCCCATCTAATGTCAGAGAATAAATGTGCATTTTCTTTCAGCCCATTCATTTATTAGGCTGAAATATGAGGTTTTATCTTATAAAGCTTTTTCTTTCTTTTTTTTAGGTCAAAACTTGTATTATTTGAACTGTAAAGTTGTTTAAACCGTAGTTTTTTATGGTTATTTGACATTTTGGGTGTTAGATATTAGTGTTGTTTCAAAACAACGTTGCAATCTTAAAATTCTAATATTGAAAACATTTTCACCTGTCCAATTTGCATGTATGATTTATTAATATTTCAGAAATTATGCATTAAACAAGATTTTAGTTTATTCTGAACAAAATGTGAGTGGTGTTTGCCCATGCATGGCTCATGTTGCTATGCGATTGCTTACCACAATCATGCCAAAGTATAATACAAAATGACAAACTGTAGTAGTGACACTTGACTTGCAGTGAATTGCAAACATATATCACTTTTTTTTAATTAAATATTAAAATAATACCATCTTTAAAAAACCTGTAAGATTTGAAGGTGAACTTAAAGTTCTAGGCACACCCAGTAAGAAGCATTATAGAGCCGCTGAAATGGTTAGAACATTGATTGACTGCTCTCCTCAAGAAAATCTCCCACCTAGCCAGAGAGAGCTACTTGTGCATCCAGTCCCAAACACTCTAATCCTGCTGTATCCGTGAGTAGGAACATGATTCTCCTCACTGTTCCTGCATTCCTCTCACAGTTCCCTTTCAATCCCTCTTTGCTTTCTGTCTCTGCTCTGAGTTCTTTCTCCATCCGAAAAAAAGGTTAGTTCACATTTGGGGAAAAAATTAAAAATACAATTTTGTAATAAAATATAAAAATAATAATAGACACAACAAGAGATGCTGACCAGAATATTCTCCATACATTGGAATTGAGTGGGGATGGATGCTGTTGAACCTCAAAAGTGAATTTTGATTAATTTTGCATCAATAATATTAACACTGTTATTTTCTTCTTTATTGCTTTAAAGTTGCTTTAAAGCTATCAGTATTGTATAAAGTGCCATATAAAAAAAGTGTCTTAAAACCTGTCACGATGCATCTAGATTTTCAGTAACATCTTCAATTTTGTATGGAGTACTTTAAAGATGCTTGTAGTCATCTTTAGAGCTCAACAACTATGAACTAATGCATCTTAGAATGACTGTAATTATGAGGCGACAACTTGTCCTTCAATTCAGAAATTGTTCATTTCTATAGCAAAACACATAACGCCAAAATAGATCCGTTAAGTGCAGTACATTTACCTCATGAAAAACACTAAAGAACAAAGAAAATGCACCTGTTAACACTGGCTATAAAAAGACAAAAATGAGTCGAGATTTGTTGTCTATAATAGTTAAACCTGTTGCATTATGTTTTATTACTTGTCACAATATAAGTGAGGTAAGCTGAACCTATTTTTGCAGTTTACAATGACTCCAGGATATGCAAAGATATATCTATAATATATATCTATATATATATATATATATATAGATATATATATATATATATTTTTTACTAACTTAAAAAAAACCTTAATTACAGTAATTCCCAACATATACTGCCTGCACAACACACTCGTATGGCAATTCATAACTATTTCAAGCTTCGGCAAATTGGCAGCTAATTTATATTAATTTTGATGTTTTCGTTTGATCTACACCCTAGTGACAGTTAGTGTTTAGGGTGGACCTTCATGGCCTGTTTTTTTTTTTTTTTTCTAAAAATTCATATTAAATCCCACTCATAAAATAGTTACGTTTTCCTCAAAGGTTTTCCTTTATGATATATACTGAGAGATCAATCAGGAAAATTTGATGTGGGAACATATGCACCCAACTAATGGTCGTCACTGGCTTGGTGCACAGACCTTCCACTATATTTATTGAAAGTGCAACACAGATACAGCTCAAGAGGCCTGCTGTCAGTCAAGCTTTGTGTCGAGGTGGTGTGGAAGATCTTCTCTCTCTAATTACACACCATGAGTGAAGGGGAGACGAGAGGAAGGCTAGAGAGGCAGAAGGGCGACTGCTACAGTGGCACAATTAAAACAAAAAAGGGGGAGCACACAAGATCTGTCGCACACACTTCAACCACATACATGCTCAATCCATCACTCACAGAACGCTCACTATTCACTCCTTTGAGACCTCAGCGCTCAATGGCTGAAGGCTTTCTCTTGCTATGAGCTGGAAGACACCACCTGGTGCCTGATCTGACAAACTTCTTCCATTCTTGAGAGTCTTCCCCACGTTGTTTTCTTGACATGTCACACACACACACACACACACACCCACACACACACACACACACAGGTATGAGGTATTTTACTGTTTTTTTAAAACTGTCTTGGAATTCTTCCAAGATTAGAGTTTGAAAGCGAGACAAGATGTGACAAGGGGCTGTGAGGGGAAAAAAGAAAAAAGAAAAAGAGACATTTATGGACCAGAAAATGGAGGTAGGATTGACTAAAAGATTATGTTAAATGTAAGATGATAATTACCAGATAGGCGGACGAAGATGTGTATCTTTCTCTGCATGAAGGATAGATAGATAGATAGATAGATATATAATAGATAGAAATAGATAGATAGTTAGATAGATAGATAGATTACAGTTGATATAGATAGATAGATAGATCTGATTCACTAAATCACTTAATTCACTAATAGCACATTGCACACTATCATTACATCCAGAAATGTGTTTTATATCACTATTATGAAGCCATCAGTCACACTTAAGGTCTTGATGTGCTAACAGCCGAAAACTCACTTTATTGCCAAGTGTAAAGCAGACAGAGAAAAAAAATGAAGCCATGTGTCTGAAAAAACACATTAACTTCATAAATTATTCTCCCTCCAACCCATTTTAATGATTTAAATAAAAAGAGAGATCAATCTGCTAATGGTGCGTAGCCATTTTTATTCATTACGGAGATTCACAGCAACAAAACAACACAGCCATCTCTCACTCTGACAATTAATCCCAATTTGGGACTCGTGGAAGAACACGGAAGAAAGCACCCAGACCAATCCCCCAACCCCATAACAGGGCAAGTAATAGAATTTCATTTGCTGTATAAATTTTATCCTCCACGACAGCGTCTGCTCTCGGGTCTCTGATTACACCCTGACCACACAGCCATAAATCTTGTTTGTGCATGCTTCCGATCAGTGCCCTAAAATCTGCATCCTATGCTAATGTGTGGGCATGGCTGGGAAGTGAAAGGCGGGGTATGCGACCTCTGGTCTCTTTCTGATTTCTGAATGTAATCTACTGCTCTGCACTGTGAATACTAATTAGACTCAGTGTTGAATATGCATGACAGGGACTGCTGTTTACTGAGAGAGCAAGAGGTAGTGTTTTTAATTTCAGCTCACGTCGGCAGACACAATAACACAAACACACGCATTTGTGTCTCATTTGATGGAGTCACAGAGATGATTGTAGTTCAAACTGCGGTTTGAATGGCGACTACTGGAAACTGTTATATAAAAAAAAACCGAACAGTATGACTAACAGATTCCAATCATAAAAGATGTCTCTATAAATAACTAATGGGTCTGTGAGCCATGGTAACGGCATTTTGCAAACCTTGGTCTCTGACATCTTACTTTTTTCTGAGGGAATTTTTCTCAAGAGGGCAACTTTATTGCTTAGAGGTTCATCATAAAACGATTGTGAAACATTTACCGGTATTTTTCTTCATCCGAACGAATAGGTCCAAAGGAAGGTCTCGAATCGGTGGATTCAATGATTCAAACACGCACTTATAATTGTTTAAATTATTTCTGAATGAATCAGGTGTTTTGATCGAATCGGTTAATTGAATGATTCCGTGACTCATACATACAGGGCAAATTCCAAACGGACGTGAGCATCCCTATGCCCTACACCAGTGGTTCTCAAACCTCTCCATGAAGTACCCCCAGCACTGCACATTTTGTATGTCTCCCTATATCTGACACACCCACTTCAGGTCTTGCAGTCTCCACTAATGAGCTGATGAGTTGAATCAGATGTGATAGATGAGGGAGACATACAATATGTGCAGGGCTGGGGGTACTCCAGGACAGGTTTGAGAACCACTGCCCTACTCCCTTCGAAGGACAGAGCACTTAAAGTGTGTTCTTTGAAGGGTGTTAGGCATTACTGTCTCGTAGCGTTTGGAACTCCCTTGGCGAAAGGAATCACTGACCAAATGTTACCATGACAACGTTGTGCGTGCGTGTAGCACGCAACACTCCATCAGTTGTTGCAAATAAGTATTTACTATTATTATTATTGTTTTATTCAAATATTGTCTGATTGTGTCTTATTTACTATTAAACTTTGTCAAACTAAACTTGCTTACACTACCGTCTTAAATCATATTTCTATCACTGACAAAAAATATTTTGTATTACATTAATATAAAGACACATTTAATTAGCCTATTCTACATTCTCGTTTTGTATGTGAAGTCGAAATCAACCCCAACTTTTGCTTGAAAAAGCATCGCAAGATCTACTAACCGAAGATCACATGATCACAAATGGAAATCACTTCTGTGAAGTGACCATCGCATGTTCCCTTTGCTAACAGACTTCTGGAAGGGCCCTTCTGGAAGGGATTAAATTGTTCACTTTTGTTTGGAACGTCCCTACAAATGGCGTCCCCATCCCGAAGTGCCCTTCAAGGGCGTAAAATAGCCTTTTGGAATTCGCCCACTGACAGCTTCAATTTGTTCCTGAATAAATAAGATTCGGTTGATTCAATGATTCATTGATTTATGTAGCCACCTCTTGGTTTACATACTGTATATGTACCCTGCAGAAAGATTCACTGAAAATCCCAATCAATGTACAGATTGAATATCACACTGTCGAGAACTTGCTCCGAAACTTAAACAACTTTTCTTTTTGGTTGACGTCACTGTCCTTTTATTTTTCAGCCTCTCCCCTCTATAACCACATGTTATAGAAACCACTTTTAAATGATCCAACCAATTCTCAATGGATACAATTGGAATTTATCATAGAATATTTTAAAATACTTTATCTTATACCAGTTTAATATGCAAAGACAACAATTAGTCATTTGTATGTTGATTTCCAAAAAGAACTGTGAATGCTTGAGGGGTGCTAAATATCTTTTTAGGCAACCACTGGTGTTGGGTTTGGCACGGGACTGTTTTCCCAACCAGTAATAATGGGAACCAGTTTGAAAGTCTTTATTTTTTCTATTTGTCTTCATATTATTTTTGTCTATTTAATCGCATTAGTGTCTCAAAGAATGAAGATCTGATGTTTTTCCTTCATGTGGGTCAGTCAGTCTATCCTTCCCTCTTCTCTACTCTTATTTTATTATAAACATACAAGCCATTTAGTCAGTCCAGATTCAGTAAGAAGACCAAAGTTGCCATCCAGCAGGGAGTTGAGGGGAAAGGGTGAGTAATATCCCGTCTATCATAATCATATAGGGAAACAGCACTATCGTCCCATATAGGAGCCATTTCTATTCCTCTCACTAACACACACAGTTCTTCCGCTCTGCCATTGAACAATTAGCAGAGATTGGTCACTAATGAGCCTGAACATTTGATGAATAAGACTTGTTTATGCCAATTAAAAAATGGCTAACGAAGCGACACAGCCAATTATGTACCGGTTCTCTCCAGTTCCTCCATCACCAGGAAAGAGACACGGGAACATGGCCCATTACCAGAATCACCTAATGAGTATCTTTTCTCCCAGAGATGAATACTGTTATTTAGCACAAATGAAAACTCTGCTCATAAACATGCTGCACAAACGCCCATGAACAAGTCGAAATAAATCATCACGCATGGTTACAAGTTCATTAAATATATGCCTTTAGATTTGAATTCAGAGCTACCCAGATGTACCCATGTGGTCAGTACTAAGTGATTGTAGTATTTGTGCAAATTGTTTTTTCCAGCTCATTGCAAAGACTAAATTTGAGCATTCATAGTCAGCTAAAACCTCCGTTAAGATCTTCTGCGCTCACTATCTTTGCCATGGTGTAGCCAAACTTTTTAAAAGCGAGTATTCAAGCCCCCAGGACAACAGAAGTGAAACTACTCGAATAATTATCTGTGGCTGAGGGCAAAAACAGAAGGATGGTTGTTCAAATGTATGGAGATCCTCTGGGGAGCATAGATGATGGCTCAGGCTATGCTGTGCTCTCATTACATAATTTGGCTGATTTTAATATGGCAGGCTTGAAGCCGCAGGAATAGGGTGCAAAAATTGAATATATGCAACATATACAATGCATATGTGTGCAACATGTTTTTAATGCAAGTCATATAAATCCTTGAAATAACCAAAAATATAATTTTTAAATAAGAGAATATATTTGTTCATTTATCTCCATCTTTTTAGTCCAGACGCATGAGCATCTTCCACTTTGTAGAATAAGCTAGATTTAATTCTCACAGTGCTGTGTTTTACAGACAACACTAGAAATCAGTGGAATCCATGTGTTGACTAATAAGTGATGAATTTAACAAAAGCAGATGGTGCTTTTGGAATTTGTGGGCACACTTTTAAGACACAAGCCTGGCCATTTGCAGATTTTATAAAACCAAATCTAGCAGAATAATTGTATTTTTTTTTCTCAAAAGCGCTCATTGTTGCATTGTGTGCTGACTTCTAACAACACTTAAAAAGCGCTACCAAAGTTTGTCATCTATGCTCTACACACTATGATGTGTACAGGTGTTTTTTTTAATTAAATTTAGTAACGTATCGGTTACTTGTGTAACCCTTGTTCCGTGAAGGAGGGAATGGAGACGTCATGTCGACGAATTGGGATCTCGCTTAGAGGACCAATCTACTTCGGTGTAATCTAAACGGGCCAATGCACATTGGCATGCGATTATTGCATCCAGCTGCTGCTGATCACAGCTTGAGTATAAGTAGGCAGCAGGTGCAGCTCATATTCAGGTTTTCGCTGAGGAGCCTAGCCGGTTACCCGGCCGCTCAGCGGTGGTACAGGGGCTGTGGCGACGGGACGTGACGTCTTTGTTCCCTCCTTCAGGGAACGAGGGTTCCATACGTAACCGAGACGTTCCCTTTCAATCGGTCACTCTCGACGTCACGCGGAGGACCTACGAAATTGGGATCCTACCAAAGGGCCCCAGCTACTGCCCCTTCCAGTGTCCTGTGGAAGCCAACTATGCCCCTATTTTTTTGGCGTAGGCCAGGGCTTCTTCACAAGAGGACCAGCTACTGCTACTATGGCACTACCCACTGTGTAGACTGGATAACACTGGGGAAACGAACCCGTTCTACTTGGAACAGGGGCGTTACGGAAGCTCGAACCTTCCCGAAGGAGGTTTCGGAAGCAATACGCATATGAACATCCCTTAGGTGCATATGGAAGAATGGAGGTGATTGAACCCTCTTTGGAATGGCAGAAGTCTGCCGGGGAGACACGGGCTCAAGGCTATACCGTGGATTTACACATATGAGATCCACTTTGGTTTTACATATGGAACCCAGCCTTCTACCGGTTCTCGAGGATTCAGCGAGTGAAGGCCTGGCGCCAGACGCTCCGCCACGTCTGGCTGCCGAGGGGACTGAGGAACTCAACAGGGTCTACTATATGGACTCTCTTGAAAAAAGGGGGTGTTGGTGGGGGGTGGAGTGATTTTGCAAGCTGACCCGAAACCAGGGCCTCTCAGTGCTTCTACCCTTTTGAGGTGAGAACACAGGAGGATACCGGCTCCACACGAAGGCTATAGAATCTAGCGAATGTGTTAGGGGTCGCCCAGTCCGCAGCCCTACAGATATCTGTCAGCGAGGCGCCACGAGCCAGCGCCCAGGAGGATGCAACACCTCTAGTTGAGTGAGCTCGCAACCTGAGCGGGCAGGGCACACCCTGTGCCTGATACGCCAGGGTGATGGTGTCCATTATCCAGTGGGCCATCCTCTGCTTTGATACGGCATTCCCCTTCTGCCGGCCTCCGTGACAGACAAAGAGCTGGTCTGAGGTTCTGAAGCTTTGTGTCTGGTCTACGTAGCACCTTAAGGCTCGGACGGGACAGAGCAAAACTAGGGCTGGGTCTGCCTCCTCCGAGGCAGCGCTTGAGTTTCACCACCTGATCCCTGAAGGGGGTAGCGGGAACCTTGGGCACGTAGCCTGGCCGGGGCCTCAGGGTTACCTGGGAAGCAGCCGGCCCGAACTCTAGGCACAAATCGTTGACCGAAAATGCGTGCAGGTCCCCTACCCTCTTGATAGAGGCCAATGCCAGCAGGAGCAAAGTCTTCATTGAGAGGAACTTCAGCTCCACTGCCTGTAAAGGCTCAAACGGGGCCTGCTGTAGTGCCGTGAGCACCAGACTCAGGTCCCAAGAGGGTATAGAGGGGGGCCGTGGAGGATTTAACCTTCTCGCCCCCCTAAGGAATCTGACGACCAAGTCATGCTTCCCCAACGCCCTCCCTTCTACGGGGCCGTGGTTAGCAGCGATCGCGGCGACATGAACTTAATTGGAGACAGCCTTCGCTCCAGCCCTTGCTGCAAGAAGGACAGCACAACTCCGATCGAGCATCTCCGGGGGTCTTCTCGGCGATAAGAACACCACTCAACGAACAGGTTCCACTTCAAAGCGTAGGCGTGTCTCGTAGACGGTGCTCTCGCTGAAGTGATGGTGTCAACTACCTCTTGGGGTAGGCCACTCAGAACCTCCGCGTCCCGTTCAGGGACCGGACATGAAGTTTCCAGATGTCTGGACGCGGGTGCCAAAGGGTGCCGCGTCTCTGAGTCAGTAATTCTTTCTCAGAGGAATCGGCCAGGGAGGGGCTGTCGCGAGGAGCATCAGTTCGGGGAACCAGGTCCGACTGGGCCAGTATGGCGCTACCAAGAGGACCTGCTTCTCGTCCTCCCTGACTTTGCACAGGAACTGTGCCAGAAGGCTCACTGGGGGAAACGCATACTTGCGAAGGCCCCGCGGCCAGCTGTGTGCCAGAGCGTCCGTGCCGAGTGTTCCGTCGGTCATGGCGAAGAACCACTGGCAGTGAGAGGTTTCTGGAGAGGCAAACAGGTCTACCTGAGCGGCTCCGAAACTTCCCCAAACCAGCTGGACCATCTGGGGATGAGTCGCCATTCTCCCGGGAGCGCAGCTCGTGACAGCTCGTCGGCTGCACAGTTGTACAGACCCAGAATGTGAATGGTACGAAGCGACCTCAGATGCTTCTGACTCCAGAGGAGATGTCGGGCGAGTTGCGACATGCGACGGGAGCGTAGATCACCTTGTCGGTTGATGTACGCAACAGCCGCTGTATTGTCCTTGTGGACCAGTACATGCTTGCCTCGTAAGCGCCCTTTGAGACGGCTCAGGGCAAGGTGCACTGCCAGCAACTCAAGGCAGTTGATGTGCCAGTGCAGTTGGGGCCCCGTCCAAACCCCTGATACTGCAAGCCCGTTGTACGTGGCACCCCAGCCAGTGGTTGAGGCATCCGTACAAACCTCAGCATGCCTGGAGACCTGCTCCAGGGCACTCCTGCCCGGAGTAACACAAGGTCTGACCACGGGGTGAAGGTTTTGGCGGCAGGCCGGTGTAACCTGGACCCGGAAGGTGCCGCGTTGCCACTCCCACCTCGGGACTCGTCCATGAGCCATTGCTGCAGCGGTCTCAAATGGAGTAGCCCCAGTGGCGTGACTGCCGCCGTGGCCGCCATATGCCCCAGTAGCCTCTGAAACTGTTTCAGTGGGACCGCCATCCTGCTCTTGAATGTATTCAAGCAGTTCAACACCGACTGATCACGTTCCTGCGTGAGGCGTGCTGTCAGTTCGACCGAGTCCAACTCCATACCGACAAAAGAGATCCTCTGCATCGGGGAGAGTTTGCTCTTTTCCCTGTTGACCTGAAGGCCCAACAGGCTGAGGTGTGAAAGCACCAAGTCCCTGTGCTCGCACAACTGATCCTGAGACTGGGCGAGTATGAGCCAATCGTCGAGGTAGTTGAGGATGCGAATGCCCTGCTCTCTCGTGGGAACAAGGGCTGCCTCCGTAACTTTCGGAAAGACACGGGGCGACAGGGACAGCCAGAAGGGCAGGACCTTGTACTGGTATGCCCGCCCCTCGAACGCAACCGCAGGAATGGCCTGTGGCGCGGAACGATCTTAACATGGAAGTACGTGTCCTTCAGGTCGATCGCTGCAAAACAATCTTGGGGACGGATGCACCCGAAGATGCACTTCTGCGTGAGCATCTTGAACGGAAGCCGGTGAAGGGCCCGGTTCAAGACATGCAGATCCAATATTGGTTGTAACCCACCGCCTTTCTTTGGTACAATAAAGTAAGGGCTGTAAAACCCCGACCTCATATCTGCTGGAGGAACCGGCTCTATAGCGTCCTTCGCAAGTAGGACTGTGATCTCTGCACGCAAGAAAGGGGCATCTGCTGCTTTCACTGACGTAAAGTGGACGCCCCTGAACTTGGGAAGCCGCCGGGCGAACTGAATCGCATAGCCGAGCCTGACGGTTCGACGGAGCCATCGAGACGGGCTGGGTAGCTCTAGTCAGGCTCCCAGACACCGCGCAAGTGGTATCAATGGAACTACAGGCGTACCCGCAGCGGGGCAGCGTGAAAGAACGCAGGGACCCGGCCCGGGCGTCTCTTTGCCGGTCCGAGGCGGGGTCTGAGTGTGTGCAACACTGACCTGCGTTTGAGCAGAGGGTGTGTGGGTAGTCTGTTGGTTCGTCCTCCCGATCCGCCCACTGCTGCTCACTGGCGAGAGAGGAGGGTGAGTGTGATACGTACTAGATCGTCCGCAACCCCCCGTCCCCTCTGGTGACCCAAAAAATAGAGGAATTGCTCTTTGTCGAGAATTTGGGTACCACCGACCGAGGTCATTGGTGGAAAAAGATTCTCCTCCCGGCCCTCCTCCGGGGGAGGGAGTGGTGTGCTTACCATCTCCTGAAGATCACGTCCCTCCACCTCTGGGTCGCCCTTCTCCGGGCCTCTTGCTCTCTCGCTTGCCACCAGGTTTGGCGGGGCTGGTCTGGCGGGGCGGCTGCCCTGCGGCCGGCTCCACGGCACAGCTTTGCTGGAGGCCGCAGGAGCTCTGCCTTGTTTGGCGGTGGCAGGGGGGCCGCCCTCGGCGACGGCAGCAGCTGCACACCGGCAGGATGTACCTGATGGCCTCAGTCTGCTCTGGTCAGCGGAGAACCGCTGGGCACGTTCTCCACCGTGTCGCCGACAGGCCGGCCTGGGACACGGGGGCGTTCAAGAATCGTGTCTTGTCCGTCTCGCGCATGTCAGCCAGTCACAGCCAGAATTGGCGCTCCTGGACCACCATAGTGGACATGGCACGACCCAGAGACCGCGCCGTAAACTTCGTCGCTCGTGGCGCGAGGTCCGCCGCGGTGCGGAGTTCTCTCTGAACTTCCAGGTTGTGACCACCCTCGTGCAAGTCCCTCAGTGCCTTGGCCTGGTGCACTTGCAATCACGCCGTAGCGTGTAAGGCGGAGGCAGCTTCTCCACCGGTCGTATAGGCATCGCTGGCCAGTCGAGTACCTACAGACCCGTGAGGGGAGGTACGGTTCTCCCTGCCGGTTGGAGGCGTTATTAGGACACAACTGCATCGCAACCCACTTCTCCACCGGGGGGACCCTTGTAACCCTCTATCTGCCCCACCATCGAGGGTGGTGAGGCAGGAGGATCCAGCAAATCAGTTTCCGGCAGTAAAAAGGTGCCGTCCACGACCTGTTGAGCTCCTCATGCACCTCCGGGAAGAAAGGCACCGAGGCGGGGCGCTGAGAACCAGCGCGGACCACCCCGAGAACCAATCGTGCAACCTTGAGGGCTCGGGACACGGTGAAAGTCTTCACTCGAGCCCTACCCCTACGGTGGCCCGGGAAAGCATAGCCATTATTTCTGGATCCGATCCAGGCATTGCTACGGTCCCGGAGGAGAGCAGCGCAGCCGAATCTTCCTCTCCAGAAAGCTCTGGCTCACCCTCCGATGCTGCAATCGACATCCGATCGTCGGGGGGAGCCTCGGAAGAAACAGGTCCTTTTTGGTACCCCCCGGGAGGGTCCAGCCTGGTCTTTTTGAGAGCTCTGCTGGTTTCGAAGTGCCTGCGGGCTTGGGCATCCCCGGAGGGGAATTCCTCACCGTGACCGTAAGACCAGTCCGCCCACCGCTAGAAGAAGGACGCCCCCGGCTGCCACCAGAGGGAACCCCAGATCTAGGCGGTGGCACGGGCACTCGGCCCCCTTGCAGGTAACGGAGTCCGCAACTCCGAGATGGTCATACTCCCGCCATGGGAGCATGAGCCATCCACGAAAGCCACCTCAGCGTGCTTCATGCCCAGGCACGAGAGGCAGCGATCGTGACCATCACCCAGCGCCAGGTAACGAGCGCATCCAGAAATGCCCGGGTGATACTTTGTCTATAGCAAGACCCACATCGTCTTTATAAAGACGTAACGTCAAGTTTGCCAAGCAGCGTCGTCTTTAGAAAGACGCACCCGAAATTGTTCTTTTAGGGGAAAAAGCTATTTTAGTGTGCTGAGGCGCACAGGGGAGATGGCCGGTTTGCAACACGACAGGGGGTAGTGCAGCCTGGTGTGCGCAACCCACTCGACACTGGAACAACCACCGCTGAAGCGCCGTCCGCCAACACGAGGAGCTCTCCAAGAGCGTGCTGAACTCTTTCAGTCTTTTCTCTCAGTAGAGTAGTTAGGAGCAGAACGATGTGATCGCTCGGATCCGAAGCGAAAAGCTGATTATGCGCTGCATCTGCTGCCTACTTATCCTCACGCTGTGATCAGCAGCAGCTGGAAACAATAATCGCATGCCAATGTGCATTGGCCTGTTTAGTTTACACTCGAAGTAGTTGTCCCTCTCAGCGAATCCCAATTCGTCGGTCTCCGACGTGACGTCGAGAGTGACCGACTGAAAGTTCCTTTATAATTTTTTATAATAGTAAGTGTACCCTAACGACAACATAACATAAAAGTCCAACATTCAGAACATTAAACACTAACATATCTCATTCGTAATAACAAATGAACATTTACCTCCTTATACATTCCATGTAAAATCAGCTGGGAAAAACATATTTCCCTGTTAATTAAAAATAAATAAATAAATTTAATTAAGATAATAAGTTAATTTGAATTTCATCCAAAATTAACTTTTATTTTAAAACTAAAATAATCACTCAAGTAATAGTAAAAATGTTATTATAGTGTTACTTATTATTGTGATATTGCAGTGCACTGGGGAACCATGAAAACAAATCAGAGGCCTGACATCTTTGTTTCAAATATTATCAAATTAAATTTTAAATTTTATTTATGAATTCAAAAAAACAGATACATTAATAAATGTTTGTTAATTCAAATTGGTAAATGAGTCCCTGCTCTGGACACACTGATGAGCACGGATGGCAGATCGTGTGCTGTAGTGAACACCTCTTTGTTTTACTGCTTTTATATATTTTCCTCTGGAAAGTAAAACTGCAACATTAAAGATTCTCCAATCCCACAGCGGTTTTCCTGAAGAATTCTGCACTGGATTATACAAGCAGAGAAAGAAAAAAGCAAGGATGGGATTTGTGTTTTAATAGGTCTGTGCTGATGAGAGTGGTTTCTCTGAGCGAGTTGTAGGATTTTGTTTCTCCATTGAGACGGAGCCTCCAGAGGCATCTCACATTCTGTACAAACTGACTACAGTATGAACACTCTGATCTCAGCCTCAGAGTTTAAAAATACAATACCTAATTTTCTAGAGACAATACTTTCTTCTTATAGGGGTTATTTCTGAGCTTTTTTTTTTAGATGATACATTTAGATGAGCTGCAAAATGTCATGTTCCTAAGCCATTGAAAATCCACTTGTTATAGAAAAGACCTTCGCTCATGAGTGCTCTGTGTTTGTAGAAGGTATTTTAGTAAACTTCAGAGTAGTCGCTCGTAAGGAATCAACTGTCCACTGAAGCGAGTTGAAATAGAACCCAATTGCAATTTAATGACATCCAAAAATGAGCAAAAACATAATAAAACAAAGACATGGCTTGGCATGGCAAAACATAAACTTGAACATGGACAAACTCACAAAACAGTAGTTACACGAATAATACTCGACCAGAGACAATAGGCTTGTTCGAGATGAACTACACTAGCTTGCCACCGGCTGGCGAGTTCTTCCAGTTGCAGGCGGGGGAGGAGTAAAGAGACTGCTGTCAGGTCGGACAATTTGTGCTTTCCATACTGTGCAGAATGTCATTCATGGCAGACCACGTGATTTGTGCCTTAATTGTAGCCGAAGAAGTGGATGCGATTGAAATTCCCATCTTTTTGCATGAAAAACTTTATGGACAGTAAAGGTGTTATTTAAATAGTATTGAGTTTCAATATTCGTAATACAGGAACTTGTCTAAGAAAAAATACGCAACATGTCATCCTTGTCACAGAATCTGACCAATGAGAATAAACCGTGTCGTCGTCAAGGCTCTCACAGCTGATTTTGAGCAACTGCAGCGCCTGACCTAGGCAACTGGTCTTGTTTTGCTCTCGCGGTACTTTGATGGCACATGTGATCGTAAGGAGGCTGCAGCGCCGATCAAAGTCAGACAAATTTTCTAAGCAGAATGCATTGCTTTTCGTCAGGCAGCAGCCGATCTTTGCTGAGCTGTATGAAGTCAAACAGGCCTAATGGCAACATGAGGGCTACTTATACCAACCAATACAAGTCACATGACACAGTCAAACCAATGGGCAAACAGAACTGAGAACCACATGACAGGACAATAAACCAATGAGAACAAGACACATGAACTAGACAACTTCAGTAACAATGACACATCACTTGGGCGGACAACATGAGATCAAGGGAACACATGATAGGAACATGAAACATGGTTAAATATCAAAATAAAAGACAAGAAAACCTAAACAAACCCCAAAACCTGCTAGACATATCCCCCAGGATGGTGGTGGAGTGGAGGTGGAACAGGGGAAGGGATGGAGGGCCAGGCCCATGCAAGGGAACAGGATCAGAGTCATGGCATGGGCCGTGAAGCAGTGGTGGACCTGGACCCCGGAGCAAGGGCAGGTCTTGACCGTGGAGCAGAGGTGGGCCTGGACCGTTAAGCAGTGGTAGACCATGGAGAAATGGAGGACCTGGACCATGGAGCAGTGGCAGACTGTGGAACAGCAGAGGACCTGGCCATGGATCAGTGGCAAACCGGTGGATTAGGGAACCAAGGCAGAGCAGAAGACAACCAAGACAGAGCTGAAGACCACCACCGCAGAACAGACTGGTCCGAAGATCCCCACGGTGGAGCAGATAAGCACCAGGGTGGAGCTGGAGCTGGAGACCACCAAGATGGCTCAGGCATAACTGGAGCAAAAAGCACAGAGAGGTTAACAGCGGCCTCAACAGCCTTAACAGAGAGTTCACAAACGGCCTCCTTGGCCATGGCTAGACAGACAGAAAGTCCACAAACGGCCTCCTTGCCCGTAGCTGGACAGGCAAAGAGTTCATCAACGGCCTACTTGGCCATGACGGGGCAGACTGTGAGTTAATGTACGGCCTGTAACAGGGCAGACTGTGAGTTAATGTACAGCATGTAACAGGGCAGACTGTAAGGCAGACACAAAATAAACCCCCTTTCACATTTTTTTCTTGTGGTTTACCACATGCACAGGGTGCATTTTCCTGCTGAAAGGATAAAGACAGATATGTTTTTCCTTCAAAAAAAAACTGTAGAGAAGCAGAAGTCAGCAGATTGAGCCAGCAGACGCAGCACTGATGTGATCCCGGCCCATCTTGCAGCTAAATGAACAGCAGAATGTGCAAGGGGGAGTGGGTGATGGTTTGGTGCATTGATCTTTATGTAGTCCTCTTCATATTACCTCTTATGAAGAAAAACACACATCTAAAGGCCATAAAGGAAAGATATGATGATGGAACTGCAGAATCATGGTTTTTCTTGTGGTTTATGGGATAATATTCAAAAAACTCTTGTCTTACCTGTACATTAGCAGGTAACCATGCACTGCAGCTGAGCTAAGTCTCAATTTTTGTGCATTTCTTTTTTTATTTGCATGACAAAAACTGTGCTTTTTGCAGTGAAGCAGTGAAAAGTGAATGAATGAATTAGTTTTAAAGAGAAGAAATGAATAAATAATATTTAAAGATAAATAAAAGACAATAAAAACATTTTTAAGAAAATAAATCAATATTTTTTAGAAAATAAACAAGTTAATAATGAGAAAAAGCAAATAAATAAAAGAATAAATACATAAATTAATACGTAATTTGTAAATAGCATAAAAACATTTTAAGAGAATAAATGAAGAAACATTTTTAAATAAATAGATAAATACAATTTTTAAAAGAATAACTATACATATTTTTAAAGAGAATAACAAATGAATAATGTCTAATAAGAATAAATAAATCAATCAATTATTAATTCATTTGTTCATTCATTCATTGTAAAGAGCATAAATCATTTTAGACAAAAACATAATAAAATAAATCATTTTAATGAGAGTAAATTAATTAATAAATCATTTGTAATAAAGATGAATGTCATTGCATCAAAACGTCACTCAAAAACTGCATTATGACATGCTGCTTCCTGGTTTTTTGTTTTTGTTTTGTTTTTTCAAGGATATTTTAAAATAGCTTTGGAGGGTTGTGTGGCTCTGATATGCATTAAAATGACATCCAGAGACAGCATGAGTTTTTCCTCTTTCTTTGGTTGTCTAAAATCACTGTATTCTCCGCTCCTCTCGTCTCTCTCCCGCAGGCATTTTCCTTTCAGCTGCATTCTGCCACACGGTCTGAGAACAACAGACTGCTCTGTGAAGACTAAAGAACAGCGAGCATGAGATGCTCCGATTTAGAGGTGAGAAGAAAATCCTGCCTGTCAAAACAGGTTATTCTGCACGAAGAAAGCATACTTTTGTGTGGCCTGAGGAGATGACAGGAGGGTGTGCTCAGATATATTTTCTCAAGAAAGTGTGAGTGGTGTTGCCCTGAAAACTGTCATGGAGCTAGAGAGTTGCATGTGGTGCAAGGAATTACTATGCCGTATCAATTTTGTTTCAATTTTCAATCAATTTTTCAAAAGTGAATGTACCGCACTCTCTTCCACCCTCAATACCACAGCTGAGGTGAGACCTTTGAGCAAGGCACCGAACCCCAAACTGTTCCCTGGGCGCTGTAGCAAAAATGGCTGCCCATTGCTCTGTGTTCACTACTCACTGCTGTGTGTGTGTGCACTTGGATGGGTTAAATACAGAGCACAAATTCAGAGTACGGGACACCACATGTCACGTCACACTTAAAAACAAGTGTGAGGAATAGTAGAAACATTTGTCTAAGCAAACAGCTCTAAAACAGTACAGATGTCCTCTGAAAACTTCCTCTCATTTATTTCTGTATTTTACCATTAATAATTAATTTTTTCATCAGAATCACAGAACGAACAATGACTTCTGGCCAGTGTGTCTGATCTACTGATATTCTTGTTCACTGCTGTTTTTATATTTCTTGCTAGTTTGAAATAAGACACACCATCTGTTATTTAAGAAAGCTTAATTAACAAGATGTTTAAAAAAATAAAAAATAAATTATGAATTAACTATTGCTTAATTTCCATGAAAACATTTAGTAGAAAGAAAGGAGTATTTTAAGACAATGAACATTTTCTATTTGTGAATTTTATCATGGGAGTTAAACATATTCCCCCAAAAATGACTCCAATGTTGTCTTGACGTTGTATTCTTCAATCAGTTAGTCAGTCAGTCAATCAATCAATCAATCAATCAATCAATCAATCAATCAATCAATCAATCAATCAATCAATCAATCAATTCACATCAATCACACAGTATGTTCGAATAAAAGAAGTTTTTTTCCCCCCTTTCTCCTTCTTGGAAATATATCTGGGGGAAAAAAATGGGTTTAGACTTGTACATGTCAATAATACACCAGAAACAATAGGTGGCACCAAAAACGTGTGAAACGAGTGTGCCCCCCAGGACTGAAGCGGACCATTACTGTGTTATGCCATATAGCCCAGTGTTTCTCAACTGGTGGGTCGCACGACAGTTTTGAGAGGGTCGCGGAGTGTGCAGTCAAAGAAACAACATCAACAACAAAAAAAGTAATTCTTTTATTTTCGTCTTTCTTTCTGAAGCGAGATTTTTATTTTGAAAGATGTGTGAGAAAGCTGTTGACACTTCAGTCAGACAGTTAAAATATAAAAAATCAGTAGGCCTATCTGCGGTCAGATGTTGTCGGGCTATATGTCAGTGTCATTATTCTAACATTAAAACAATAATGAAAGTCTCTCTCACCTCAGAAAAACAATCTTTATCAAAAAAGTTTCGAAATGCTGAATCAATTCATTCACATCCAACAGCGCTTAATGGGAGCAGCGTTATATACATGCGCTGTGTCCGAAATCGCATACTTCCCTACTATATAGTAGGCGAAAAACTGTATGTGAGGCATGTATGTCCGAATTCATAGTATCCAAAAAACAGTAGGTGAAAACTACCCAGATGACCTACTTCTCCTGTTTATATACGTATATATATAGAGAGAGAGAGAGAGTGATTAATTAACTTTGTCTTAATATTTGGAGCAATACTGTATATAAATAAAGATTTATTTAAATATATACATTAATTATATACTTTAGCAAATCATTCATTCATTGAATAATAATAAATACACGGTATTATATAATAAAGCAAGAATCTGCTGTTACAAAATTACTTACATATATGAAATAAAAGTATGAATGAATTGAATGAATGAATATGTTATTATATTCACATTAGGAAATACTGTGTGAAATGTGTTTTAGCTGGCATGCAAATATCATAAATGTAAAAGCATAAAATATAATTGAGACATTTGTAATATTCATCATTTACTATGGGTTAATATTTGTCTCATAATGTTTTATTTATTTATTTACTTATTTATGTATATATATAGTGTTGTTTGTTTGTTTATTTATTTATTAATTTAGTTAGTGTTTTTGTCTGGATTATGTCTAAGAGGATTATGATTATTCCACAACAAACACACATGCACCACTACAGGGTAGCTCAGTTATAGTTCTGTTTGACACTGTGTTATTGTCCAGAGATGGAGCTCATCCGTCTGTCAGCGGTGGCTGCAGTCAGAGTCGTGTGTTATCAGGAGATGTCTAAACCCTGTGCTGTATTTCTCATTGTCTCCGGGCGAGAGGTTAACCCCAGTTATTAATTCATCACTTTGGAGGGGATGTTTGTGCCTTTGCCCTTCGCCTGTTGCTTTTAAAGGATAAGTGGTATTAGTGAGGGCAGAGATGGCTATCAGGATTGTGGTGTGTGTGTGTGCGTTGGGTATGTGTGTGTGTGTGTGTGTGGTGGGTGGTGTGTGTGTGTGTGGTGTTGTGGTGGTGTGTGTGTGTGTGTGTTTATGTAAAGTAAAGAGGACACAGAGTTTTTGTGAAGAAGATAATGTTCAATATTGGAGAGTTCAGAATTTGATTAAAATGTGTGCATCTTTTTCAGATAATGTTGCCATTGGCAAATAAAATAAACAATGCATTCTGTGATTCAGGTGCAGGCCACTGATGAAAGAGCAAACAAGACCACAATACTGATTCTGAGAGGAGTGGCATTTTAAAGTCATGAAAAACATTTCCAGTCTTGATGGCAGCAGTGAAATGTGTCCTATAAATGTAAGAAACAGCTTGCAAAAGAGTCTCTTAAGTGACTTTTGAAAAGAAGACGGGGGTCATTTGAGGTGACAGGCAGATTTAGTTTTATATCAGGCAAGGTGTGAGTCTGGTGACCATCGCAGTCATGGCAACTCTGTGGGGAAATAAACCACTGCCTGTATAACCTTTCCTGTGACAGAACAGATCTCAGGAATTCTGCTCTTCTCTTCCCATCTCACACAAACACACACACACCATCTGTCTTTCTGTATTTGTCTTTCTCTCATTCATTAGCATTTAAAGGGTCAGTTTCACAAGCAAATATGTACTAGTTTTTATATATAATACAAGCCTAGAAAGCAATTTTTCATTTTGTGATGCATAAAATGGCCATTGTAACTGTGCATGTGTGAACATATAGGCCATTCTCAAAAAGCTACACAAAAACTTCTGAATTCAGTTCATTAATTCAGATCAATTTTCTCCCAAAGGATTTTCAACATCCTGACATTATCATAAAATGTATCATAAAAGTAAATTTTTAAAAATGTATCTATTATGAAATTACTTTAATTTCAGTTGTAAATCAGCTCTACAGAAGACAATATCATTATTCAGCTCAATTCAGTTCAAGATTTCTCTGAAAGTATTTGAACATTTTTAGTTGGGGGTGGGGGACATCATATGACATAAAAGTACTATTTAAATAGATAGATGGATGGAAGGGGGATGGAGGAAGAGAGGACAGAGACAGACAGACAGACAGACAGACAGACAGATAGATAGATAGATAGATAGATAGATAGATAGATAGATAGATAGATAGATAGATAAGTATGTATGTATACTAGATGAAAGTGATGAGATTTTTTGAGAAAAGATATTGGATAAAAATAAAGATTATTATTATTATAAGTCAAGTCACATTTATTTATATAACAGCAGCTCTTCAGAAGACAATAGTGTCATTATCTAGCTCAACTCAGTTAAAGTTTTGTTCCCATCCAATCGTTAAATTGATAATATTTATAGTTAAATTGATAATATTTTGAAAGCCTAATTATTATAGCAAAAACAAACAATGTAGGAGCCAAAATATGATTTATTTATTTTAAAGAAATGTTAAGTAACAGAATGACACATTTGAAATTAATTTGTTTATGCTATGAAACTATTTTCCCTGGTGAAAAAGAAGTCCTCTTAAATGTATTAAAAATGAAGTTGAAATTCAGATAGTATATATATAGTACATGTCAAGTAACATGTTTACTTGAAGTGTATTAAAAATGTACTGAATTGCACTTTAATATATTTTTTTAACGTATACTAGAAGTACATTTGTAATAAATATACGCCTTAGTTACGTTTTTAAAAAATATGTTAAAACACAAGCATATTTTTGTTGCATTTTAGTGTATTTACAGAAAACATAATTATTTAACTTTTACTCAAAACATATTTATGGTCACTGTGTGGAAGAAACATGACTGGAAATAGTGGGTTAAAAGTATGTGTCTCTTATGTAATAAACCCATTTGCAGACTCTGCAATATATTTTAAATATTTAGGTAATGAAATGTGCTTCAGCCTGCTTTCAAAAAGGAAGATATTGGAAAAAAAAAAAAAAAAAGTTTTTTTAACATTTTAATATATTGTATAAATTATATTAATTCACTCACACTAAAATGCATTATAGCTATAAAATAAGCAAATGCATTCTTACATTGTACCAAATTATAATGTATTAACTTAATACTTTATAAATACTTTTTTCACCTAGGCCTTAGTCTAAGCAGAAAATCCAATATGTGGCTTGGTTTTTACTTGTCTGGATTGTAAAAGATGAGAGGCTGTTTTGAATACATATAGAAATACATTTTAATTTCACTGTAAAAAAGGCATAAACTATGATACATTATCTTGTAATACTATTTATTACTTGTACAGTTCCACAAGTTAATTTCATATACATCGTACACATTTGATAGTGCATAGAAAAATTAAATTCCAAATTATATGTTAAACCCCTATTAGTTACTGGTTTTATGTACCCCTGAATTCAAACTAAGCTAAAGTACCGTGTAAGCAGAAACAAACAGCATTGGCATTGTGGAAAGCGCAGGGGTGCTTTGCGTAACAACCGTGAACAAAACCGGATGGGTCTTTGTGGCACGGGGGCGGTGGTGGTTTAGCGGAGTCTGCAGCGGGTACGTTTCCCGAGAGTGGTCGGAGACGAAGCGGGAGTTACAGTAGGTCAATCGTGCATGATGGAATTTCACCTGCTTTCTCGTTTCAGTGATGCTGGGAGAGGACCGTAAAAAGCCCCAGTGGAAACAGAAAGGGGGAGAGAACAGACTGATTTGGGCGCGTGTGAGGAGAGACTGTGGCAAGGTGCACAAGATACGCAGAAGCTGCTGTATAAAGTTTTTGTTTGATTTTGCTGGACAGAGCGCCTGACTGTATGTAGTGTTCACGGGACGATCAATAAGTAACCCGAGCCCTCAGTCACGCTGTACTCCGATCTTAGTCCTGCCCTATAAAGAAAATTACGTCTTCATTGATACAAGCAAGCGGCTGTCTGAGCTTCCGTTAACCCAGTTCAGGATGTGCAGTGTGGATGGGTCGAGGATGGGGGTTGAACTGTAAATTAATATAAATCATGTTATATCTTTATTTTTCCCAGTTCTTAAGCGTCTATGTGTGTAGA
Organism: Sinocyclocheilus anophthalmus; assembly: GCA_018155175.1. Lineage (NCBI taxonomy): Eukaryota > Metazoa > Chordata > Actinopteri > Cypriniformes > Cyprinidae > Sinocyclocheilus > Sinocyclocheilus anophthalmus. The sequence goes on along the minus strand of JADLZN010006005.1, from coordinate 147,125 downwards.
TGGAACCTCTCATGTTTTGTGCATTTAGGTAAATATTTTATTTTTCTGTACTTTGTCAGTAGAAAAGTTTTTTTTTTTTTTTTTTTTTTTTTTTAGCAGTAGTGCATTCAATTGTCATCAGATGCCAAGCTGTTAAATCAATATTGTAAGTACTAGTCCAATACCACAGCAAGATGCTGTTGAGATGGTAATATTTTTTAAGCAATAAAATCATCCCAGTTCGCTTTATTTTATTTTCCCGACTAGAAAACCAGGCCAGCTCCTGTACACCCCTGTTAGTGACAACCTTGTAGGTCTTAAAAGGTTTCTCCTTCTTTTTTGTGTCGCCAAGGACGCAGTGCGAACAGATGAAAATAATAGGGATGTCTGGTTCGTGAATGAATTGTTCTATTGAACCGGTTCTTTGTAGTGAACCGGTTCAACCAGTTCACCAAATCAGACTGAATCGTTTGAAACAGTTTGCATCTTCAGTAAGCACTAATCCACAAATTATTTAAGTTGCTCACTTTTTGATGTGCCTGACACTCCCTCTAACTCGAAATAAACCAATATCCCAGATTTCCCTTTTGAGATGGTCTCTCGGCATAGTGTGCAGGTATGCTGATGCATTGGGAAAACACCTTTCTGCTTAGAATACTGAAGCCGGATTCGCTTAATGCCATTGCTTTGCGCTCAAGCAATGGCGCTCAATGATGCTCAAGCGTGCAAAAATAAGGGGGCGTGGTGCCTCTTATAATGCAGTGCACAGCGGCATTTTCTTCAGAATCTTTCTCCTTCACCTGAATTATTTGGAAGCCTCTCTTTCGTTGTCAAGTCAACGCAAAAAGTGGATTATACTGCAATCATTTTCTGCGTTCCAGCGAAGTTGTAACATGTCCTTCAAACATTGTTCTTCCTGCTCGGGACCTCTAGAGCTCCCGGACATTCACGACAGGTGCGTTTTCTGCCTGGGCTGTGCCCACACAGAGGCCACCATTGAGGAGCCTAACTGCTCTCACTGCAACACCATGAATATCAGGACTCTCTGTAGGAGGATAGCCCTCGTACTCAGTGAAGCATCTACCCCTGTCTGCCGTCCTTCCCCTCTGCCGTTCCTCCAGAGCTGAAAAGAAAGAAGCATTGGCCCCTGGTTTTGGGAACCGACACTGCTGGCAGTGAGCTCACTCTGGTACAACGCCCATGTGCCCCCTACTCGGTGGAGTATCCTGAGCTCCAGCTACGCCCATCCTCGAGTGCTGGTGACTTTGTCTCTTTCAGCACATCAGAAAAAGATTGCGATGATGCTATGTCAACCGTGGCATCAGAGTCTGGTCAGCCAGCCACGAAGAGGACTCTGACTTCCATCGCAGTGAGATCTATGAACCTGGCCATGGAGATCAGGAGCTCCTGCACGTCATCTCTAAGGCGGTGGAGGAGCTCAACCTGGAGTGGTACCCTCCCACCAAACCAGAACGAAATAGACAGGACGAGTGGTATCTTCAGCCCAGTCGATGCAGAGAGGCTGGCCCACAAAAGCCCGCCCCCTTCTTTCCTGAGGTGCACGATGAGGTCTCTAAGATGTGGAACGCACTGTACTCGGCCGGAATCCTGAAGTTTTTAGGGAGCTTCGCAGTGCCACTGATCTTGCTCTGTGATCCATTAAGATAACAGCGCACCCTATGGCTAACGCTGACGGATGTGAGGGATGCAGAGAAGGCCGTCCATTTGAACGTCCACATCAGTCCCTCTGGGCTTTTTGTCAGCTTGGTTGAATCCCTTGCAGAGTCATTCTCCAAAGCGAAAAATGCAGTTAAGGTCTATGAAACATTTTATGCTGAAACTCACTGGTCAGCCCCCTCCCATGTGTTCATGCTGCTCATCCGCTCAGCGCTCTTCCTCTAGGCCACGAGCCGATACAGCTCCAAAGCCCCACCCACAGCCGGAGCCGTCAGTGCATCCCAAGGACTCGTGGCAATGGCGATACCCACCTCCCAAGCATGAGGAAAACCAGCCAAGAATGTCCAGTCGAGTTCCTGATGGATTTCAGAGGAAGATGAGATTGAAGCCCGATGACAGCGACACCTCCCTGCCAGTTGCAGGTGGTGAGGACAAAGAATGTTTTTCTGTGTTTGTTCCACATGTTTGTGCAATAAAAACCAAACAACTTCACAAAAGAGCTTTTCTCCTCTTCCCGCTGTCACATGCACTCATGTCTTTCAAAGCTCCCCATCACCTAGCAGCGGGCTGTCAGATCATGTCACACTGAAACCTCTTTCACAGTTCCTGAAGGCATGGAGAATATTACCAGGTATATCAGAGTGGGTGTTGAACACGATAATAAATGGCTACCCACCTCAGTTTGCACGCAGACCACCCCGGTTCAACGGAGTGGTGACGTCGGAAGTTAGAGCTCCAAACGCTCCAGTTTTAGGAGCAGAGTTACACAATCTCCTCGCCAAAGGAGCTATGGAGATTGTGCCTCCCGAGGAAAGCGAAACTGTTTTTTTACAGCCGATATTTTCTAGTTCCAAAAAAAAGATGTCAATCTTCACCCTATTCTAGACCTACGACATTTAAATCGCACTCTAGTGAAACACTCATTCAAAATGATGATCCTATCACACATTCAACCCCAGGACTGGTTTATTTTAGTGGACCTAAAGAATGCTTATTTCCATATCCAGATAACCCCTCATCACAGGCACTTTCTGAGATTTGCTTTTGAAGGAGTGGCCTATCAATTTTCGATCCTCCCCTTTGGCTTTTCCTTAGCTCGACGCACTTTCACCCAGTGCATGAACACAGCCCTCTCCCCTCTTCGTTTGAAGGAAATACGAATAGCGAATTACCTAGACGACTGGTTAATTATGGCTCCCTCAGTAAGTGAGCTTTGTAACCACATGAGTTTTCTCATCAGCCACCTCCAGCGTCTGGGGCTCACAATCAATATGCAAAAAAGCCAGCTGCAACCCACGCAAAATATTCCTTTCCTGGGCGTGAGTCTGGATTGTATCTACACGAGCCCACCTGCTACAGGAGCGCTCGAGGGTCATCATGAACTCGCTCACAGCATACAAAGATGGCCAGTCATGCCCAATCCGGCGCTGTGGTACTTGCTTGTCTAACTTCATAACGGAGCACGCCCTCTTCAACATCATTACCTCAGCAAGTGATGAGAACCATTTCTGAGGCAAGAGCCCTGTTCACCAGGTGCCTGTATGCTCATAAATGGAAAGTTTTCATGAATTGGTGCGACTCAAAAGAATATAGATCCAGCGACCTGCTCGATCTCATCCATTCTGTCTGAGCACTTAGATGACGGCCGCACGCCTTCTACGCTCAAAGTATATGTAGCTGCAATATCAGGTTTCCATAATGGTATTGACAGGCAGTCATTTGGTAAGAATGATTCAGTGATTAAATTTCTCCACAGTGCGAGGCGGCTCAACCCTACCCGCCTGACTACAATCCCCACTTGGGACTTGGCTCTGGTCCTAAACGCCCTGACACGTCCCCTTTTGAGCCGCTTCAATCGACTTCACTCAAAGTGCTCTCTCTCAAGACAGCGTTTTAATGACTGTAAAGTCATTATTAAGCCAAGGAAGGGCTACGTGCCTAAAGTGCTTTCAACACCGTTCAGAAATCAAGTGATAACCCTCTCAGCCTTCACCCAGAGCGAGCCTGTGGCTGAGAAAAACCAACTTCTGCAGCCCTTTTGCCCTGTGCACACTCTGCGCATCTATGTCGAGCGCACCAGGGAATTCAAACTCTCAGAACAGCTCTTTGTATGTTATGGTGGTCGCAACTAAAAGTCTACTGGTATCCAATCAGAGGCTATCCCATTTGGTTGTGGATGCGATAGCCTTGGCTTATGACACACAGAATACAATTTGCATCATAGGGGTACATGCCCACTCCACGAGAAGCGTAGCCTCATCCTGGGCTTGGGAGGAAATCTGTTTGGCGGCAGGATGGGTCTCTCAAAACAATTTTGCCAAATTTTATAACTTGGACATTTCTTTGCTAGCTTCTCAGGTTTTGTCACTTCAGCTAAACGAGGTAAGATCTCTTATTGTTATGACTGCTATTACTTCTGCCATTGAGCTTGGCATTCTACTGCAGGAATAGGACCCCCACCCCCTTTCTCATGGTGCGGGTTTCCACTAGGTCCGATAGACTCTTATATCAGTGTATGACGGCACCGCTTGCACATTCAGCTCTACAGTTCTCACCATGGTTAATGTTTGCTAAGACTTATGTTTATTCTCTGAAGCACAGAATCGGTCGCTCGCTGCATTATGGCCTCCGTGGTTCTATAGCCCGTGAACTCATGTTTGCTTTGTTACCAGGACATATTAACAGAATGTGCTGTTTTTATATATGTTTGCTTCCCTATAGGACTCGCAATTGAATGTGCTACTTAATCTTTTGAGAGGTACATTTCTGTGCCCCTTGAAGTATGGTCCCACATATGGGAACTGCCAGATTCAAACTGTACTTTCGCGCTTTTGGCTGGCACTGAGCCAGAGACTGATGTCATATAATAACGCTTGTCATATAATCACAACTATGCAGTGTTTTCAACCACATAATGTTTATTTTAAGTTTCCGACACTTAAATAAACATAAGTACTAGTAAAACAGTACATTTAGAGTTTGTAAAACAATCCATTCAAATATAATTTGCCAATGTGTTTTATTCATATCAGATACACAGTGTAAGTAACTATAAAGTTCACTCTATTCTTCTCGCCATGGAAACAATAAGAGGAAACGTTCTAAAATAAAGGTAAAAAATACTCAGTCTGCGGGGACAGCTAGAATATTTAAACATACTCGTGAAAGGGTTAAATATCGTCTCAACGATAGTAAGCGCTGATTGCCACCGCTTCTATCGTCAATATAACCAGGTCCGTTTGCATGCAAATAGAGAGAATCTTTTCACTTGATTCTGATTGGCTCTAGCAAGTCTGTGTCAAGGAATATCCCTGCCTGTGTGGTGTGTGCCTTTTCTACTTCTGAAAACTGCATTATGTCCCCGCTTTCAGTTCAGAGACCTTCGCAGTAGACAGCGTGGCTGTATACGTTTCCCCAATATGTCAGCATAGCTGTACGCAACGCCAAGAGACCAACTCGAAAGGGAACGCCTCGGGTTACTGAACATATCAAGGGATGATTTATGAAATACATGTACTTTAATTCTACGTAATAATGACCCATTCACAAATTGAGTTTGTAATAAATAAACAATTACATGTTCAAAACAATACAAACAATAACAAATAACAATTGCTGAAAAAAGTGCACTTGCACTCTTAACACATTGTACAGTATACAGCTATGTGGGGAAAGGGGTAGTTTATGCCATTTGACTTTTGAGAATATACCTAGTCTCCCTTGGCAACAGGAGTCCTAGCAGATTAATAAGCCTAACAAAGAGATAATATTTTGTTCTATATTCCTCTTAACATTTATCCTTGCAACTATTTTTTAGCATTTGCTGTAATACTGTAAGGAAAAACCAAATTGTGGAATAAAAAAAGTTTGTGCTTTTCCAAATACACATTAATAGCACACAAAATATATACTTTTCATACAATAAACTATATACAGCATGAACATAAATAATTGTACAGTACACAGATCAAACTAATGTTTGATCTAATGTTCAGAAACATTTGTACAAATTTATTTTTCTATATTAATGTTGTTTAAAAAGCATTACAGTATAAGTTGTCTAGTTGTGTTTTCATGTTAATTATTTTAAAGATTGGAAACAATTGTTTGTAAAACTTAACATTAATTTGTTTCATAAATAATCCACTGTATTTTCAGGAACATCTTATTTAATTTCTAAACAAGGCGATAAACAGCTAAAAATGACAATGGCGAGAGCAAAACAAGCAGCTCCTTTTGAATCACTCTCGCGGTTCTCAAATCTCGATCTCTTTCCTAGAAGTCTAGAATTGGTTGCAACGGTTTTCAGATCACCAGGACACTGAACCGAAAACTCTTTCTTTCGGACACTTCCGTTTTGAGAACCGATGAGCTGATGATACTGGCTGTGTGATTCGAGGGAAAGCAACCAAACATTACATGACTGACTGACTGCCTGAAGGGGGCCAATCTGGCTAAACATAAGTTTATTTAATAATAAATTTAAATTGGAATGGATTATACATAGTTAGCGGATCATGGTTTCTGTGCTGATGAAGACTAATTTATTCACTTTATATCTTCAATACGTGTAAAACATCCTCGTTTGCACATCACTGCTTGCATCGGTATTTGGGTGCTTTAGTTGCAAATAATTGCGAGAAAGTTATCAGATCATGATGATGATGTTTTAAGTGATTGAAGTTATGATTACTGACTTTATATATCTGAATGTGTTAAGTGTATTTTCATCCTGGGCTTGGGCCCAAGATGATAGACTGGACGTCATTATGGTAGGACGTAAAAGAACGGTGAACCGGTGTTTTGAATATACCCCCCCCCCATTGAAACAAACTGTCCGAAAGAATGTATTGGTTCATAAGAGAAAAAGACTTATAAAACTACCTTCTCAGTGGCAACTGCATTGTATAAAGCTAACTTGGATTTTTTTCCCTAGGTGGATAGTGCTGGTGTGCATTTACAAATGTTAGCTAACACGTGGAATGCTAACATTAAGCGCTGTAACACAAAACTAACTTACTACCTAGTTATTTAGCAACCAGTGATTGAATTGTGTGTGTGTGGGGGGGGTCCCGGTGGTCCGACCATCATATAGCTTGGGGGGGGGGGGGGGGGGGGCAAAAAGAAGATCCATTCTGTGTGTCTAAATCCATAGCTCTAAGAGACAGGAGGGGGCCCAGTTACAGAGGTACAGGTGACTTCTTAAAAATCACTCTTTTGACAAGGGGATGTGGCTTCATTTTAAAGCGGGAAGTCAATTAGCAAACAATTGTGAGCATTAACAATGCAATAAAATGTTAGAATTTGTTTAGCTTGTTTTTGATTAACAAAAAATTAGTATCTTTTTTCACATTCTTCCTCCTTCTCTCTGCAGAAATGTATGCTAAACATGTTCTGCACTGTAGGAACTTTGACTCACTAGCCACATGTTTACAAAGTTGTGAATTTAATTTATGGAAAAAATAAATAAAAATCACAAAGCATAGGTCACAAGCCAAAGTCATGAATAGAGATCTAAAAATAGAGTGCTGCATGGATGACTCATTTTTGTAGGCCAAAACCAAAGCCCCTTTAGGGCAAGTCATTTGACTCGCATTTCCGGTTCCATCAAAATTGGGTTTTTTTTATGGGTTTTTGGTTAAATGCCTGAAATAACGTCTCTGGTATTTTCACATTTTATTCTACAACATAATATTCACCAGTATCACCCTCTTGTGTTTTTTTAAAGCTTTTATTTGTCTTGAAAAAGCTGGTTGATAACAAATGGATAATTGGGACTACAGAGGTTTTCGTGGATATTAAACATCATCAAACTGAACAGATGAACTCATCGACTCACTAGTCACATTCACAGCCTCATTGTGTTTATAATCAAGCTCTTGAAACTCTTCTAACTCAAACTTTCAGGGAAAAACATTTTTGAATAAAGACTGAGGGTGCATCTCAATCAGCTCCTTAGTTCAGTTGTCAGGGCACTGATCAGGGAGTCGGTCATTTTAAGGGCTCTTTCAATCACAAAATCCTTCCAGTGCACTAAAACCTTCGCCCTCTGAAAAATCCCACAATGCAACGCAAAAAAAAAATAGGGAGTATCAATGCTCACTATGCTCCCTTACCGAATATTACATCACATTTCTGAAGCACAAAACATTTTTTGATTGAAAGAACATACAAAATACCAAGTAAACAACAGTAAGAAAAATCTTAATACAATTCCAAGAAGTCCAAATAGCAGCATAACAAAAAATAATGGATAAACAAAATATAAAAACAAAATAAAATAACAAAAAAAATTAGAACATTAGAAAGATTAAAAAAAAAATACAGAAATTAAATTAAATCTTTCTGGAAAGGTAAGAAAGTAGGGATAGGGGGGTTATTAAAGAATCTGCATTTATGAATGAAATAATTGGCCAATGAAACGCGAAACACAAATTACATGATAACACAACCCCCAATGAGAATGACAAGCGAGAGAGATAGAAAAGACAAACTATTTGTCAGTGTATTTAAACATAAACATACATCGCTACACAGGTAGTGATCACATCATGTTAACATTTATAATTAATATTTGGTTGAAATGTTGTAAGAACATGTAACAGAACGGTGTGTTTAAAGAGAATAAAAAATTATATCAAAAAGTAATTGGTCCTGCCTGTTGTTCATTAATTCCAGCGGTGACGTTCTTCAATGTTGTCCGTTGACGTTGTACTTAGTTATGTCGCCGGAAATTGAGTAATTCTATTCAATTCAATGCATTTTTCCATTTTTCCCCTGGCAAAAACAGAGAAACAAATAGAGACATGATTAGCATAGCTGCTGTTCCAACCAAGCAAAATTGATTTGTTTAACCCAAGCTAAGAAATAATAATGTGCATTTGATCAGATAAAACTGCAGTACAAGATTATAAGATGCATTATTTGAATGCTTGGCCAAAAAAGAGATGTGTCTTTAATCTAGATTTAAACAGAGAGAGTGTGTGTCTGAACACCGAACGTTATCAGGAATGCTATTCCAGAGTTTGGGAGCCAAATGCGAAAAAGATCTATAATTAGTGGACTTTGCTATCCTAGGTACTACCAAGAGTCCAGAGTTTTGTGACTTTAGGGAGCGTGAGGGATTGTAGCGTGGTAGAAGGCTAGTTAGGTATGCAGGAGCTAACCCATTAAGGGCTTTATAGATAAGTAATAATATTTTGTAACTGATACGGAACTTAATAGGTAGCCAGTGCAGAGACTGTAAAATTGGGGTAATATGATCACTTGATATGTGCTGACGTGGCTAGCCACGGATAGTCCTATGTACCCGCCTTCTGATTTTGTCATACCTCCTGTAGTGGTCGTATTTATTGAAGTATGCATGGACAACCACCAGCAGGTCCTTAGACTACGACAGTCTACGTTTCTAGTTTAGGCAGGTCTATGCTGCCCCCCTTATGAACTAGCTTTTCTGCATCAGAAACAGGTAACATGTTTCGTAGATTGGCAATGTTTCTAAGATGGAAGAACACTGTTTTTGTAACATGGGAAATATGATTTTCAAAAGACAAGTTGCTATCTAATATAAAACCCAGATTTTTGACTGTAGAGGAAGTAACAGTACATCCGTCTAGTTGCAAATTGTAATCCAAGAGATTTTGTGTACTGTTTTTTGGTCCAATAAATAATATCTCTTTCTTATCCAACTTTAATAGGAGAAAATTATTGGTAATCCAATCTTTTACATTTTTAACACACTCTTTTAGCTTAGATAATTTAGAAGTTGAATCTGGTCTTGTTAAGATATATAGTTGAGTATCATCAGCATAACAGTGGAAACTAATCCCGTATTTTCTAATAATATTACCAAGGGGCAACATGTATATTGAAAATAGCAGAGGACCTAGGACAGATCCTTGTGGCACTCCATATTTTACTGGTGATAATTGAGATAACTCCCCATTTAAATGAACAAAGTGGTAGCGATCGGACAGGTAGGATCTAAACCATCTTAAAGCCTGCCCTTGAATACCCGCATAGTTTTGTAATCTATCTATGGGTATGTCAGGATCTATGGTGTTGAGAACACAGCACTAAGATCAAGTAAAACTACCAATGAGATGCAGCCTTGGTCTGACACAAGAAGCAAGTAATTTGTAATTTGAACAAGTGCAGTTTCTGTGCTATGGTGGGGCCTGAAACCTGACTGAAATTCTTCATAGAGATCATTTTAATAATCATTTCGTATCGCCTGCCATGTGAAGTGGCCAGGGTACTTACCAGTGACCAGATTCATGTAAACGACATACTGATTCACTAGCTCGGAAGTTAGGGAGCTGATTGAGACACACCCTGAAAGAGTAGTCTTAAGCTTAGTGATCATGATGTTGAAGTCTTATTTTAGTTTATTTACTTCTGCCAATTGTATTCAAGTTTCCAAAATTCAAGTTGTGTTCATTTGTAAAGATGAACAAATGTGCAAGAATCATAAACTTTTGTTGGTTACAAACAGGGTTTGAAGTTAACACCCGCCAAATGCGGGTAAAAATCAGCTGTGGCGGGTAACGCTGTCAAATCACTAGCCAATTTGGCAAGTTACTTTTCGTAAATTATGTTTACTAATTAATTTATTTTTCAAAATATGCACAGATTAGTGTAAATACTGAACTCGAGACTCATCATGATACATTAAATAAGCCTAATAGCGCAGCATCCGGGCATATCTAGCTTCCTTGAACATACCCAGCGTTGTAGCTACTAGCCATCGGGAGCACCGGGTCATTCCCAGTGGGCCGATCGCCGAAGCGAGGCCTTATATTAGGCGCATGTTTTTAAATTACAGCCCACGCGAGACTGCAAAAAGCAAGTAGGTTACTCCAAAAGTGTGAAGAGGTGCTACCCGGTGCATCCGCCAGCCGCGCGTTAAAACAGAGCGGGATCATTCTCCCGCACAGCGCTGCGCTTCCGCCACGATTTATAAGAGATAAACAGCGCAAATCGCTCGATCCATTCAGGAATGACACAGAATTGTGTTATACAGTTGTGTGATATGACAACATTAAAGGTTCTGCCTGAAAACAGCCACGACAAGGTAAAATGCATGCAAACAAACTGCAATGTAAACAAACTTTAATAGCTTATTTATCTTTAAATATTTCATTCTAATTCATTTTAATTTAAGTACAATTTAAATTCAGTAAGAGCCTGATTAAAGATAAAAAACCAGTGTCTCTGTAATTTAGAGACACTTATAAATGGTGTTTTCCATTTACAAATATTGTAAAGTTCTTAAAGGGATAGTTCACCCAAAATTTGCCTACTCGGCATCATGTCATTCCAAACCTGTATGAATTTCTTTCTTCTGTGGAACATAAAAGAAGATATTTTGAGAAATTCAAGAAATGTTTGTCCATACAGTAGAAATCAAGGGTAACCAAAATGGTTTTGTAACATTCTATAAAATATATTTTGTGTTTTACAGAAGAAAGTAAGTCATACAGGTTGTGAAAAAGGACATGAGGGTGAGGGAAAGGATGATGCATTTATTAGCACAGAAATTTCCTATGTTCTCGCACAAAATAAATGCTTTACTCTCAAGTGGATTTCTGTGACAAAATGTGCCTTATTAAGTTTGTAGCATTTGCTGTGAATTCAGTAATATATCATTATTTGTTTTTGTCCTCATTTATTTATTTATTTACTTACTCCAATTGAAGGCCCTATAACACAGCAAAACATTCACAGGGGGCCAGGAACTTGAGGGCCAGATAGGCTGGATTTGTCCAGGGCCGAATTTGAACCCCATTCCAGCCCTGTACCCGGTAACCGTGTACCATTTTCTAAATTAGCCTCTTTCTTTTCTCTCTATGCAATCTTCCCTATCTTTTGTCTGTATTATTGTTTTACGTGTGTCTTTTGTTGCATTATTCCAGACTGTTTCTTCCTGTTTTCTCCATTCCCAGTCCCTTTGTCCATGCTATATCTTTATCTCTTTGGAGTGAAATAAAAGGCAAGCCAAATGGCTGCATGAAATATAAGACTGTAAACATCTGATGCTCTGATAAGGAGCTGAATAGCACAGGAGACTCTCTTGAGAGACGCCGTAAGAAGATCCTCCCGCTGTGGGCCAGTGCGGCTGACCACCCATCTAGAGCCCAGTGTATTCACTCATCCCTTCATTATGCAATGCTGATTGCTTTGTTAACGATTCTATTCTTAGCATGATATTTCTCTGCAGCACTTGTGCAACTGTTATTTTCCAGTATAAAGACGCAGCAAATCGCACTGTTTTGATGGCTTTAGGAGAGCTGAGGTTTGTGTTATATATGGGCAAAAGCTCAGTGCACTTCAGCTTAAATGAATCCTGATGGAAAAGTTTTGACTGTTTTAGTTCCCAAACAAGGCTGAGCTGAAAAAGTGATCACACGGCCTAGCTGCTAAATGAAATGGTTATAAAAACAAGCCCAAATAAAGCTGACACTGCAGCGCCTCCAGATGTTGAGGGTTGGTACAGCACTGATTTCTTTTTTTTCTTTTTTTCTTTTAGTAGGAAATCAGTTTAAAAAGTGAGCATGAAATGGCCTTTGCAACTAATTTTAATTGTGCATAGCTAAGATAGGAAAATAAACAGGTATATCTGCTTTTAAAAGAGAGGAAAACTATTTTCATATATTTTGTCGTTTATATCAGAGGCGAATAAATACATGCATAAAACCAAAATTCAAAAAGCATATATTTATTTTATTTTTTATTTTATTAATTAATTATTAGAGGCCATCAAACAAACAAACAAATAATTCATGATGAATTATTTTTCATCTTTATTTTATTTATTTATTTTAGCTTTTAAAATGCATGAGACAATCATTCTGGTATCCTTTGTCATTGACATCAGAAGGCATACAAATCTGATGTTTTTTTCATTATATTTTATTCTAGAGATTAGTTTTAGCAGGAAATCGTCAGCATAAAACGGTTTTTGCAACCAATTTTAATTAAGCATAGCCAAGACAGCAAAATAAACAGGCTTATCAGCTTTTAAAAGAGAGGAAAAACGATTCTCATGTCTTTTGTCATTGACATCAGAGGCCATCAATTTCCCTACACTCTTAAAAATAAAGGTGCTTCAAAAGGTTCTTCAAGCGATGCCATAGAAGAACCATTTTTGGTTCCACAAAGAACCATTCAGTCAAAGGTTCTTTAAAGAACCATCTCTTGCTTATCTTTTTATAATCTGAAGAACCTTCTTTCGCCACAAAGAACCATTTGTGAAACAGAACGGTTCTTCAGATGTTAAAGGTTCTTTATGGAACCATTTAGACAAAAAAGGTTCTTCTATGGCATCGTGAAGCACCTTTATTTTTAAGAGTGTAGACGGGCTTTCACTTGAACTTACCAAACTAGGCAGATGTCAACTTAAACAGGATGTGTGACATGCCCTCATTTTCAAAAATCATGAACAAAACCACATAAAATAAAACATTATCATCAGCCACTAATACAAAACGTTCTGTCGAGGAGCCATGATTACTAAACGTCAGCACTAAACTCTGCCTATAGAAGCCATGTGATTCTCCTTTAATCTTGGTTTCAGTTTTCTCTCTTTTTTCCTCCTCACTGGTGAATATATTCTGCCTCTTTTTTTGGCTGGGTGGTCATGATTGAGTCCATCATGACTGTTGATGTGTGTGATTTATAGTCCTGCACAGTCTGTCTCTGATATGAGTGACAATAGAGAGAGCAGATCTACCTGAAAAACACGATTGTGTCAAACACTGAAGCTGCTGTCATATGACGTCTGGCTGTGTCTTCATGTCTGTTCAATACCATGTAATCAAATCCATTTTATGAGCTCCCCCCATCAGAAATATCAGTTTTATTTATTTCAATAGCTATTTCAAGTACCCAAGGACATTTCTCAATGCATGCTGGAAAAAAACTGGAACTGAAAGAAAGGCATAACAAAGAGACAAACCACATGATTAAAAATACACATTTTATGTAAAGAATAAAAAAAAGACCAAAGTAGGGCAACTTTGCCTGGTAAGTATGAAAATCAAATTTTTGAATACTTGAGCAACATAATTAAACAGTAAAACTCGAGAATAAAACGTTTAGCTAAAGGTTTTTTAGTAAACAAACATTTAAGAAAATAGTAGAAATTCTAGAAACCAAATAGACAGTTATCAGCCTCTGTTTTTATTTTTCAGTCACATACTGCATTTAATATCTCAATAATGTTCTATCATTTTGACATCTAGTAAACAAACGGTGTATGTTTTAATGCTAAGGCAAGCATATTTTCAAGAATGAATCTCGATTGTGATTGGAACGGTCAATGTGGGCTCATTTTGTATGTTCTGGATGCATCCATTCTCCCTTTTATGGAAAATGCATCGGAAATGATTTATTGCAGTTGAGTTAATCTGCATTGTCCACTGTTTTCCTAACAAATGTGGCATGAACTGATAAATAATTCAATAACCGAGTGAACATATTGGTTTTCATTTGAGTTTTGAAATAATGACAAGATGAAATTTCTTTGCAGAGAAAAAAAACACACCAAGTGATGATGATCTGAGCTCAAAGAACCATTAATAAATTGGCTCTTAAGGGAGAAAAGGAAACTACTGTGTTGAACATTACATTGAACAAAATATTTATTTCTCTCTTTTTATATGAAAAGGCAGGAGTTTGAAACACCTGTTTATAGTGTACGGTGAAGGTACAGTTTTACCAGGCAATTATTATTATTATTATTATTATTTTAACAATCTGCACTCAGGTTATTTAGACAGTTGTAAAATAAGGTGGAGACAAACTCCAAAAGAAACCAGTAGCAACCTCAAATGAAAGCAGTTTCCTCAAAGATGCAGTGAGAACACAAACACCCACTGTGAAGCCCAAAATAAGGCCCAATCTTCAACCACTTAAAGCAAAACCACAAAGAGCAGGGCAGTCAAAGAAGGAAACATTAAATTACCATACTGCAGCGAGGCAAAATACATCGTTAAAGAGAGAGGAGACTGAATTTGATCAGTCTCCTAAATGCTGAGCTACCACAGGAGCTTTATAACCTCCACTAAGTGCAGTTGCGATCAATGAATACTCAAGTGCTCTGATTGGTGCAGACAGGGCCGCGTTATCCTAATGGGCAACATGGGCTGCAGCGCAGGGCGTTTTATTTGCAGGGTCTGTGCACAGCATGTGCATAACGATGCACAGAGCAGGCTGTACCGGTGGTAAACATACTGCCCTCAGACAGAACAGGCAGGTTGTCGATGAGTGACAGAGCCGAATAAGGATGGAGCAAAGTGTGGATGCGCTTTCCTTGAAGGACGTTCAACTCGGTTTTGTTTATATTTTGCTTATGCCAAGTTCACACTACACGTCTTTAGCCCGATTTTTCACTCGCCGACAGGTTTTGCGAAATCGCCGACAAATGCCCGAGATCAGAGGCAAATCGGTGCTCGTTCATGCGAGTGACAATCACGCAGTGTGAATTATCAAAGACGCGATCTGAGGGAGTCGCCAACACGTCACCGATGCCCGTGAAATTTTTGGCATGCTAAATATCTGGAGCTGTCGGCGATTCACAATCACGTTGTGTGCAATGAGTTCTGACTGAAAAACACATCGGCGATGACCAACAGCCAATGAGAGACCAAGATACAGGGCAGAGGGAAGTTCGGGGAGGAGTTATAGACCAGAATATCAGTATTTTAATAGCTATATGAACAATTATATCATACAGAAACAAGAACAAACATTTGCTTGACAAGCCACAACATCAGCATAACAGTTACGTTACTGCAAATTTATTTACCTTCAACTCTCTTTGCAGAACACACAATCCCTGTTCCCTGCATCTGCCTCCTGCATTATCTGTTTTTCTTTTTCTCCTTGTAGATGGAAATCAGCTCACAGACAATTTGCTGGCTATACATATATTTTTTTTTAATAATTCCAGTCTCGCACGAGAACTCCGGTCTTACGCACGCGAGTTCTCGCATTATTTCCTTATCACTTCACGGGTGTGTTTCGTTGTGAAATGTAATTTGCGGACCAGACAGAGCTGTCGGCAAATCTTCCTATTGTGAAGTCATGCAGTGTGAAACCCCCTGTCGCCGATCCATGGTGCAATGTGAACACAGCAGCAACTGAACGCTACCCCAGATAGTCAAAGGACCAGAGAGATTTGACCACTCGTGCATGTGAACTCGGCCTTAGCCTATAATTTTAAATGAAAGATGTTGTATTGATTTATTCTTCTCTGTGACGCTTTTCCTACTGTGTTAACAGAAAAACGAATTTAGTATTTTGACAAGACGAAAAAATAGCTAATATGCTATTTTTGTACAACCTACATAATTTTTTTTCTCTCTGCAACACTTTTTGCTATTGTGTTGTAAATCTTAAACGAATTGTATCCTGACAAGACAAATAAAAAAAAGGAATACCATTTTTGTACAACATTTTTATTTTCTATGACACTACTGTGTTGCATAAAATATTAACGAATGTTGTGTCTTAGATAATCAATATAATTCAGTCAAAGTCATACATTCAGACTTTGCAAACGAATAAAATGACATATGCCTACAATTTTTTGCAGACTACATTTATTTGTTACCTTCCTCTTTCTTCAGTACGGAAATTGAAATGTGATAATCTGGAAAGGGATCTAATTTAGCTGCGGGAACGGTTGGGGGGTCTGGAAGAATATTAAGCGGACAGCGAGCGGGTGAACATTGCGGGAGCGGTGGGTGCGGATATAACCCTGGGGAAGCGGGACTAAAACAAATAGCCCGCAGCAGCGGACCTCTACCCCCCGAGTCAATTCTCTTTTGCATTTTATATAGGGTTGCCAACCGTTCTGTATAATACGGAATCGTCCCATATTTAAGGCATACGTTTGTCCCGTTATATGACCACCAGTGTTGGGAAGGTTACTTTGGAAAAGTAATAGGTTACAGATTACAAGTTACCCTACTTAAAATGTAATAAGTAGTGTCATTTTCCAGTTACTTTATTAAAGTAGGCTAATGTAACTGATTACATTTGATTACTTTTTGATTACTTTTCTAAATTTCTAATGTTTTCAACTGTTTATCATTTTCAAACATGTAAACCAGGCAGGGTTAACATTACAGTAGTATTCAACACTGATTACTGTCACACTTTCGAAATCCTTCATCACTTGAATTAAGATTATAGGCCCTGCTTCAGTTTTAAAGTAGACATTGGATGCAAAAATCACTTTTACATGGTGTTTGCATATAATGTGTCTTAGCAGTGTGTGGACACAACCACCCTACAATGATAAAAATCTATTCACTTCTTTTTTTTTTTATCCCCCAAAATCCCAAACAGTCAAAATTCCCAAACATTATCAAGCGTTTAGATTTTCTGAGCAGTATGATGTCATATTGTTCAGGCCCCGCCCACAACCGCCACTTAGGACGCAGTGCATTAGTTTTGTTTTTAATGGTAATGCGCCACTGAATACACCTACATTTGTTTATGTCTGCGCAAATAATTTTACTACAGACTGCTTTCTGAATGAGGGACAATTCAAGGCGGGTTTTGTTAAAAAGTTAAAATTCAAGGACAGATCAGTACCCCATGTTCGTGATCAAGCTGCACCTCCAGAAGAAGTAAGTCTGACACTTTATATTTGTTATGATTATTTGCAAATCGCCTTTCCTCTTCCATGGAAGAGAGGGGTGGGGTGAGCAGAGTTCATTAGCATTTAAAGGGACATGCCCCAAAATGAGTGGCTGTGAACAGAGCAAGCTAAAAAGGATGTTGTTTTACACGACCAATGAGGAATTTTAACCAAAGTATGTTGCAGACCGTTCATGAAGACCCTAAAGAATCATACCAACTTGTGGAAGATTAATGTCCCCTTTGAAGCACAGCCACCACAAAATCAGACTTACTTTGAGATCATTCTGAGGTTAAATACATATTTAAAATCATAACAATAAATATTTTATTAGCAATGATACTGTTTTTGGAATCAAATATTTACATAGCTATGACAATAAACACTGGAATCTAACAATGCCTTTGGAAAAAAACAGTTAATCTTTAAATAAAATGAAGCATAGCTATACATAAACCCATATAGGAAATACAAGAGTTATCGAATAAGCATGTTCTACACTCCTGAAACATTGGTGTTTCATATTTTAGAGCAATCACTGCAAATTATGAAATAAATCAATTAAATCTATATGTGGGAGTGTGTGTGAAAAAAAGCAGATGTAACCCCCTTTGTAATCCTTAACATTTTAATAAGTAACTGTAATTTAATTACACATTTTTTCTCCGTAACAGTAACTGATTACAGTTACATTTATTTAGTAATTAAATTACGTAATTCCGTTACATGTGACTAGTTACCCCCAACACTGATGACCACTAAGACCATACAAATAACAAATAAATTATTATGTTTCCAAAGCATTGTTTGAATTGCGAACGTAGCCGCTCCAGAAAGGCTTTAAGACCAAGCGGAATCCTCTGCCGCCTAGTCGATCCCGCTTCACAGAGAGCGGGATTCGTGTTTTGATTTCTGCAAATCAGTAAATCAGAGCGAATGCAAAGGTCTGATTATTGATCGTAATCACATCATCCAGCTAGAAAACATACTATCTTACGGTGGCCGAGAAGTGCTAAACAAAATAACAAATTACAAACGCAACACAACAACAATTCAGAAAACATTATAACAAGTCAGAAAACACAATGACAAATTCGAAAACAAATTAACAAGTTAAAAAACACAAGGACAAATCAGACAAACCGGAAGAGGTAGGTATAGTTTGAGACAGCGCCATTGGTTTGGGATTACTCACAGCTGACTGGACGAGACATCTGTCAATCAACGTATACAGGGAAGAACCAGACGAAGAACAGCAGAGTCGTGGTAGAAAGTTCGTAGATGGTATTAAAGTAGCTCAGTTTAAATGTATTGTATGATTTGCCCTTACTATGGAATAAAAAATACGGGGTGTCTATTTACATTTAGTTAAAAGTTGCTGTAAACTATCTGCTCTAGTGGTGCAGTTGGATAAGTGCTTGTCCTTGTTTTTTTTGACGCGATCGACCCGGGTTCGATCCCATCTTTTGCAGAACTTTTTTTTCTCCCTTTTCAAATCTCGTATTAGCAATGGATTCTATTTACACTAAGTGAAAATAGCAGTATTTTTTAACGATTTGCTATTTACACTAAGTGCAAATACCAATTTACACTATGTTAAAATAGTGTTGTAAATACTTGTTTGCAATAGTGGCAATTATCTGCACTTCCGTATTGTATTACATTATAAAACAGTATGCAATAATAACGTATTGAGTGTAAATTATAATTTTAATTATTAAATGGATGCCACCTTATTGGTACAATAAAGCCCTCCCTACACCTACCCTAACCCTAACCCTACCCGATACTTTATTTTCAACTTTTTGATTATTTCCTTAATTTTTATTGAAAATAAATGCCTTTCCAATTTGATAAGAGATTTGAAAAAAAATTTGGCAAAAGGTGGGATCGAACCCAGGTCAATCACATCAAAAACCCAAGGGCAAGCGCTTATCCATCTGCACCAATGGAGCTGATGAATTACAGTCACTTTTAACTAAATGTAAATATAAACCCCGTATTTTTAATTCCATAGTAAAAGCAATTCATACAATACATTTAAACTGAACTACTATCTCCGAACTTTCTACCACGACTCTCACTGCTGTTCTTCGTCTGGTTCTTCCCTGTATACGTTGATTAAAAGATGTCTCGTCCAGTCAGCGGTGAGTAATCCCAAACCAATGGCGCTGTCTCAAACTATACCTACCTCTTCCAGTTTGTCTGATTTGTCCTTGTGTTTTTGACTTTTTTTTTTTTGGATATTTTTTTTTTTTTTTTTGTTTTTTTTTTTTGTTGTTTTTTTTTTTTTTTTTTTTTGGTTTTTTTTGTTTTTTTTTTTTTTTTTTTTTTTTTTTGTTTTGTTTTTTGTGTTTTTTTTTTTTGTTTTGTTTTTTTTTTTTTTTTTTTTTTGGGGTGTTTTTTTTTTTTTTTTTTGTGTCGTTGGTGTTTTCTGACTTGTTATAATGTTTTCTGAATTGTTATTTTGTTTTTTAGACTTGCGTTTGCATTTGCGTTTGTAATTTGTTATTCTGTTTTCAGGATTGTGATTTGTTTAGCACTTCTCTGCCACCGTACTATCTACCTTTTACTATTTGCAATAGTTGGACCGAGGCTATGGAATAACCTTCCTTTATCTGTGAAAGCTTCAAATTCTGTCTATGAGTTTAAAACTAAATTGAAATCTTATTTTCTTATTGGCTTTTTAAACTTTGTATGTTAAATTATCTTTTGCGTTTACTGATGTTATTCTTTTTACTGGTTTTCATTTTATTCTTACAGCACTATGGTCAACTGCTGTTGTGTTTATCGGTGCTTAATAAATACAAATACCTGAGGGAAGATGTCTTTCACTATTGTAAGTTAATGTTGTTAAATAGAGAAACAAAAGCATTTTTTATTTTGATTGGCGTGTAACGGAAGGGGGGGGTGGAGGGGTGCCCCCAAAGCTGCATTAGCCCAGGGCCCTGCAAAGGCTTAATGCGGCACTGGGTGCAGGAGTGGGAGGACGCTAGAGCTATCAACCAATTGAGAGAGTGATCAGCTCTCACTGAATAACACAAATAACTCAAATACTACCATACTGCTCTTATTGCTGCTTTTAAACATATGCAGTATAACTATCCCAAATATAAAACCTGCCCTGAAATCTTTAACAATGCCTGGACTGTGATTCTGAGGCCAGAAAATCCCACAAGTTCTCCAGAATGAGAATCCGACCTGCTGATGGCATTTGCCTTGAACTTCATAAATATAAATACTTGTTAATGCTCATGGATACTGTACTGCAGGATGAATGTTCCTCTTGTTTTCTCACCTTTACACCCTGAGAGAGAGAGAGCTGTCTGTCTCTGTCTCTCTGGGAGTAAAAATAAGGCTCTTGACTTTCAGCAGTCTGTTCTATATTTAGCTTCCATGTCATGGCCCTCATCTTTGAACTCTCTTCATTCTTGAATAATGCTGTGCACTCAACACACATTCCCAATACCATTCCTACTGGATCTAAGCTCTCGGTCAAAGCTAAACCAGTGCAGGTGGCCTGCATGTGACCCTTTGCCTGGAGTTTGACTGACAGGCGATCTGACCAATCATAACGCCGAATCTGCAATTTTGTCCGACAAACAAACCAGACTGGGGAGTAGATTGACGTTGGTGGACTTGAACGCATTGTCAGTTTCTTCTTTGCTCCGCGATGCAATGTGTGATGTGTGGCTTTAGAGCTCCATGGCTTGTCGGACATAGCAACAGTAACTATCCAGCAACAGGGACGTCCTCCGGACGTTCCGAACGTCCGTTTAGGTCCGCAGTACGTCTGCTCTGTAACGTTCGCTGGCGGACGTTTTGAGGACGTCCACTTACGTCCGCATTTGGTCCTCTTTTTGACGTTCGCTGGCGGACGTTTTGAGGACGTCCACATTTGGTCCTCTTTTTGACGTTCGCCGGCGGACGTTCGGAGGACATTCGTCGGAGCCAGTTTGCGAACGTCCCCGTTTCGTCCCTCATCTGCCATTTCCATTACAACACTTGAAAAATCCAGTCGCCCATGCATGGACTTTTATCATCCTACCTGACCAGTTTTGGGGAGTAACTAGTTACATGTAACTAAATTGTGTAATTTAATTACAAAATGAATGTAATTGTAATCAGTTACAGTTACTCAGAAAAATGTGTAATTAAATTACAGTTACTTATGAAAATGTTAATGATTACAAAGGGAGTTCTGAATATTTTCACACATATACATATTTAAAATATGAGACACCAATGTTTCAGGAGTTGAGGACACAGAATAGGACACATGCTTATTCGATAACTGTTTTATTTCCTATTTTGGTTATGTATATGAATTTGTTTTTTTTTTTTTTTAAGATTAAGCTTGTTTTTCACCGGGAGGCTTTGTTAATGCCAGTGTTTTCCTGTCAAGCTAATGCAAAGATTTGATTTAAAAACAGTATCATAGCTATTAAACTATTTCTTGATTTTAAATATGTATTTAACCTCAAAAAGATCTCAAAGTAAAAAGAGCTGCTAAAGACTGATTTTGTGGCGGCTGTGCTTTAAAATTAAATTATTAAAATCTTAACTCAAGTGATGAAGGATTCTGAAAGTCTGACAGAAATCAGTGTTGAGTACCACTGTAACGTTAACCCTGCCTGCTTTAAATGTTTCAAAATAATTAAAATTTGAAAACAATAGAAATTTAGAAAAGTAATCAAAAAGTAATCAATTACATTATTTTAATAAAGTAATTTAAATAGTTACACTATTTATTACATTTTAAATAGGGTAACTTGTTATCTGTAACCTATTACATTTCCAAAGTAACCTTCCCACTGGACCTGACACCTTGCAACTCCGACAAAGAGAGTTGACAAAATTTAACTAAAATATAAACCCATATTGGATTTTAAAGAGTATCATTCCTTAAAACAAAATCCCTTTTTTTAACTGCGATATTAGAATACAAAATGCAAAAAAAATTGTTTTGTTCTGCAGATTGATATTTTTTACTATTGTATAATAGATTTGAATACATTGTAATATGAAGTTAGTTAAATTAATAATTTTCATTTCTGGAAAAAGAAAATAGGAGTAGCTTCTGTAATTAAAAATGTCAGTCTGTTTTCAGCATTTAAACATCTAAATCATGATACCCTTGAGTAATATAATTGAACATATAGGCTACAACTAGGTTTATGCACTCCCCGTGCATGAAGAAAATAAGGTTGCATCCCAGGAGCTCTACAAGCATGCTATAGAGTGAAGAATGCAGCCAAGGAAAACATGAAGGAAAGAAAGTGGAAAATAAAAAGACAAATAAATTAATTCTTTCCATTTACATATTAAACTGTTGGTAAGCCGACAAGAAAAGTTATTTAGTGATTTTTTTAGTTATTGCATTTAAGACTGCTATACCACGTGCTGCTAAAAAAAAAAAGAAAGTGTAATGTTTATAACAGGTTCATTTTTTTGTGTGAAATAAATGGTCGCATAGCACATATCCATAATGATATTAAATCAAGGAAAACATGTACAACCACAACCCAAATGGAAAACTCCAAAGACTTTTATTATTGCTAAGGGTTCAAAATTTAAGCAAAGCGCTGCAAACAGAAATGCACAATGACAGTTGCTCAATCAGACACATGCAATGACCTCCAAACAGAAACAGCAAGCACAGGAGACACCAAACAGGAAGGAAACGAGTCCATTTTTGAGATTGCTGGAAAAGAAAAGAAAAATATACAGGTAAGACATACATCATCATGTAAACTTGGACTATATCATATTTTACACCCATCACTTAAGCTGAGAAACTTCGTCAGGCAGCTACATATGTTTTTATTTTGGGTAATAATAATAATACGTTTTATGCAGCATAATATATGCAAATATAATTTTCCCATCAAAATGTTTTCAGAACAATCGGTTAGCCTAATTTTCTTCTCAAGTAGGATAAGCTTATAACCAAATACCTGCTTTATTTGTTTGATCACGTGACTATATTTGTATTTGTGTTCATGTTATCGATTAACTTTATGTAAAGCGTCCTTGGGTTTTTGAAAGGCACTATATAAATAAAACTATTATTATTATTATTATTATTATAAATATTGTCACTGCGCACAAATTGTGGCATACTTCAGAGTAAAGGGTTGAAATGTTTGTCAAACACTAAATATACTGAAAGAACCCTTTAAAAAAAAAAAAAACACCTCAAAATTAACTCTCTCTGCTGTATACAAATCATTTCAGAAAAGCATCTCTGCTCTGTAGGTCAAAAAATAAAATAGCCTAGATACTAGATCACTACATTATATTCCTCAGCAGCGAGGTGGCAAACTCGCTATTTTTGAAGTAACTGAACATGGCTTGATTGTTTGTAGAGACATGCAGACGCAGGTAACCTACACACAGTTGCATCTCTCTCTCTTTCAATCGATCGATCGATAATTAATTCAAATAAATGCTATAATTCATTCAAATAAATGTGATCTTACTGCACTATTTCATCTCTGTGTCTGATTTGAAGCGGGCAGAATGCTAGCGCTATCGAGTCGTAACTGACAAAAATAACCATCATTTTTACCCTTCCAGTCAAATATTGCGCTGCAAAGAGCAATACTAGTTTTAACTTGTCTATAACTTAGCAAATGACCATGGAATAAGCAGGATAATCAACGGTTAGCCGTGCATTAAATGATTTTAAATGTGCTTTGCCTCGAGTGGTTCTTTGCCTCCACGTCGTGCATTTAAAATCCGTATACACAACCACCCTATAATGATAAAAATCCACCCAGTGTTTTTTTTATCTCCTAAAATCATTACCCCTTTCTCAAATCGAGCCGATCTCAGATGCCTGTCTGTGTGACATCACACAGACCCAGGCCCTTCCCACGATTGTTGACACTAGCGTTTTACCTTAGACCCACCCTGAGTGAACTGTCATCAGTCCGCCATTGTTTCACCCGCTGGAGCAGATGTAGGCAAGACCCTAAAGAATCGTATCAACTTGTGGAAAATGGGCATCCATTTAAAACACCACCATGTCTTGTAGAGAAATGAAAATGGTTCAGGTTTTTTTTTTTTACCAATCATTTTTTTCATAGCCGATTCAGAGTTGTTGTTTTTTCCCCCTCTCCAAGCAAAATTGGCCGATTACGATATCGGTTGCTGATTTTATTTTTGTTCATTTAAGCAAATTTTGTTTAACATTTTTTTGTAAATTTGCTCTATAACAGGTCAAACCAAAAAAAGGAAAGAAAAAGAGAATTTTTGTAGGATTAAAAATCTGATTTGATAAGGTTTCAGGTAAAAGTGTGTTATTTGAATTTGCTTACCTAAAGCTTCATCCATCAAGCCAGGAAGCAAACCTTAGAATACAGGCACTGGAACACAGAAACAGATGAGACAGCAATTAGCATCAATTGTTAGTTTGTTTGTGAATGCTTTCTTAATTTTCCCATGAACTATGCTGTTTGAAAATGGTCTTAGGTCTCGACATTAGTGAGGTCACTTCAACCCGCAGACTTTACAAACAACCTGCAGCAACAATGAAAAAAAAAATAGCCCAATTCTTAAAAACACTGGAAGACGTCACGCAGCACGGAGTCATACGAAAGTAAATACAGAGAACATTTAAAGTAAGAGACTATGCATTTATTTATAGCAGGGGTCACAAAACTTAGTCCTGGAAGGCTGGTGTCTTAGAGTTTAGCTCCAACCCTAATTAAAAACACATGAACCCGCTAATTAAGGCCTGCGAGTATACTAAACAGTTTCAGGCAGGGAGTTAGGCAAGTAGGAGCTCAACCTGTAGAACACCGGTCCCTCCGGTTTATAGTGGTTAGCTGCCATGGAGCCAGCAAATTATGGCACAGGCAATATGAAAATGAAGACAAAAGAGGATCAGTTTTGAAATTGGCGCCTCCAACCCTTGATGTTGTTTCTCTATCCAACCATTTATTGACCCTTTTGCTGTTATTATGGATTTATTAGGGGTGCAACTGTTCAACTTACTCACGGTTCGGTTTGTATCACGGTTTTAGAGTCACGGTTTCGGTTTGGTTCGGTATGTGCTGTGTTTAGGCAAAAACTATACTGTCAAATAAAGATAAAGAAAATAAGAATAATATATCTAACTACAAGCAACAGCACAAATAAATACAATAGATTAAAGATACAAATAAAATAATGTGATTTTCAGTTTTTTTTAGTTAGGTCTAACATTAATCTTTAGGTACAGAAATTTAATAAAGTAATGAAATGTAAAACAGCATTGCATATTTGACTGTATAAATTAAAGATTAATCTTTATTAAAGTTACAAAAGCTATTCAATCAAGAGCAGTGAGTGATTTCTTTGTTGTTGCTGTTTGATTAATATTAAGAAAGTGCTGTCACTTTAAGAGAATGCACTGATACATCATTTTTGTGTGAATTTGTCCATTAAACAATACTTCAGAGAGGGCTTACTATTTGCGCGCGTTCTGAGGCACGGGTTTGCATGCTTCGGATGAGCGCACGCACACATCTTCTCACTGCGCGTGCGAGCTGCATCATCTGGCTCTTAAATGTTTAAACTGGCAAAGATTAAAATAGTTTAGTTTAAACACAGATATCAACGTGTGCTGTTCAGGTCTCACCTGTGCGCATGTGCTATCAGTGCCCAGGTGAATATGGAATAAATGCTCATATTCCAGCATACGGCATTCGCATTGAACAAGAGTGAATGGTTTGTCTACTTTTTTTTTTTTTTTTTTTTTTTTTTTTCCCCCCCATCGCTGTTGTCGTAATGTATTGGGAAGCCAGAATGCGCATTCATCAACAGAAACATATATTAGCTGAACCCTGTTTGTTTTACGTGTTATTTATAGCAAACCATATTACAGATGCGTTGTCAGATTTAAGTTGAACCGCGGTCCTATGTTCAGAACCGTGTGTGGAGAACTGTACGGTTTGATTTTTTTCCGCGAACCATTCCATCCCTTATTGTTGTTATCTAACGACCCACAATACACATCAAAAGTGGTCCAAGCCAGAGTCCAATCCTGAATCCAATTGAGAATGTGAAGAGAACTGAGGACCAGACTGATGGAAAGGAACCCTTTCAACATCAAGGACCTGGAAATCTTTGCAGAGGAGTGGTCCAAAACCCTATGGAACTGTGCAAAATAACTGCTATGGCTGAAAATAAAGACTTTTACACTTTTTTTTTTTTTTTTTTTTTTAGAAAGAGTATGAATAGCTGTGAACATGGAATGCTTTGTCAATGGGAAAAAAAATAGAATCTAACAAAATTACTCTGTTGTCACCTTTTTGTGTAAGTTCCAGCCAGATGACACCTATTTGTCAGATAAAACTTCACCACAATTAAAAATTTGGTGTGTGCATAAATAACTAACCTTTATATAACTGTGCATATTGTGTTATTTTAATTATAAATTATATAAAGAAATGCTTGTCCTTCTGAGATACAAGCAGGGGAATTGCTAAAAAAAAAAAAAGTACATATAGGACAGTTGGTGAAATAAAACCACCCGTCAGTAAATTCAAGCATGGTCTGAGTGGCCGTATAAGAAAATTTTTTTGTAGAATATATAACAGCAAGTTTGAGAAAAGACAAAACATAAAAGGTAAGAAGCAATATTTCAGAACAGTGCATATTACTGCAATTGCCAGTGAATCATAGCGTAACTAACATCACTCAATGTCACATTATTTCTGATTCTTGTGAAACTGGCCGATTATATATTTTGACTCACATGTCAGTATGGTGGCCCACAATCCTCCATTGTTGTGATGGGTTTCGGCATCAGTGTCTTCACAAACAGGATGTTTCATAGCCAGTCTGAGAATCTGGAGTAACAACAAGCCTCCCTTTAACAGAGAACCCATTTATAGAAAGCATACATGTCACATTCTTTCAAGCTATACATCACAATTAAAAATCAGCCAAACCAAATATCTATATTATAATTTCAATTATGACATTTCATGGTTATGTACCTAAATAATTAAAATTATGCCTATTATCTAATATGAAGAAAGGAAACAAGTTGTTTTGTAAACAAAAAAAACAAAAAAGATGAAGGCATTTCTTGTTGTTATGTGTATCATTATAGATCCTGACTAAGAGTGGGAATAAAACATTTTAATGCGTCTCGCGAGTGGTACTTAATAACCGTCACAACGTCAATAACGTCTGGTGGTGGTGGAAATAGACTGAATACTTTTGACTTCGCCTTTTTTACATACATTTGCGTGTATTTTCTAGGTAATTGGTAGATAAAAAGTTATTTCATTAAGTTTGTTATAGGTTAAAGTATTGTTACTACAGTATTTATTGTAGTTGTAGTGTACAGTTTGATCAGTTAGATTTACTACATGTTAAGGTTTGTAGTTTATTCGTTGTTTACTTAGTGTACAGTTAGGCTGTGTATATATATATATATTTGATGTTCATAGTGTATTTTGTCTAAAATTAGTATTTTACAAGTGTACTAGATTTACGGTGGTGTGTGCGGGCGTCGTGTGTGTGGTGAGACGTTACTCTGCCCTCGGGGGGGGGGGTAGGTTAAGTTATTTCTAGTATTTTAGTCAGTTTTAGCGTTTAATACGTCGCAGGTCCGTTACATCGCTGTCTCCACGACAACTGGACACACACACAGTTACATTTCTGGTAAGTAAATGTATTAATATATTAACTTTACATTCATAGCTAAAAGCTGCGCGTGCCGTGCGCGAGACAAATTAAATTATACAGCGCAGCCGCGCGACTTGAGGGACATCATTGCAATCACTAGCTTACGATGCGCAATCTGTCGAATAACAGAAAATCTAACATGTACTGCAATCACAATGAGCACATGTCAACGTTTAAATTACTGAAAAATCTTACCTTTTATGGGGCTTTCTCTCTGTCTTCCAGCGATGCGTCTGCTAGCCATTCTGTGCGCATATTCAAAGACGGATATAGACCAACCTCCTGTTCTCCTGTTAACTGAGGGGCAGCACTATGCATACCGCCACCTATTGCACTGGAGTTTAATCAAAAACGGATTCCAGTGTTGAATATCGGGCAAACACACTGAAAAGTCCTTATTTAAGGGGACCTTAAAAACTATAGACGCGACAGTGAAAGTAGCTTTTGGGTCAAATCACAATACTACTTCACCTAATTCACTTCTTCACCTGTTTGAAGAAAGATGTGGTTCATGAACTTGTTCCTATGGTCATAGTTGGGTGTAGACAGTGTATTATTATTATTTATATATATATATATATATATCTATACTATATATAATTTATTTTATTTTATTAATTGTTTTTTGGGAACCTGGTAATTCTTTCAGGATCTTTGATGAAAAAAAGTTACAAAAGACAGAATTTATCAAAATAGAATTCCTTTTTAATTAACATTATAATTTTACAGCATGTTAAAACAGAAAACTATTTTTTTTAAATTGTAATAATCTTTCACAATATTACTGTTTTTCTGTATATTTGACAAATAAATGCAGGCTAGATGAGCATAAGACACTTCTTTCAAAGGCACTAAAAATAGTAATGTTTCCAAACTTTTGACTAATACTAATATATATGTATTTATGTAATTATTATGTATGTATATATATATATATAATATATATATCTATATATATATTATAGTTTAATGTATATTAACTTATGTTTATTTCTGTTTTCTCAGCCTTTATGCTTCTGGCAAATATGTCCTCAACAAAGGTAAGTTAAGTACCAAATTAAGTTATATGGTTGATACTGGTAGATTGAGAAAAACAGATCAAATCTGTAAGTGTACTAAAAAATTTAATTTATTGAATTATTGGCAGAGACACCAGTACAGTAGCTTGATGACATCCAAAGAGCGTAGGAGGCAGTACAACAAAATCTGGGCTAGAGTGTCAAGGGCACAAAAGAAGGCAGACAACAAAGAAACTATCAGTTCAATTGAGAAGGCCAGCATTGCTGAAAGTGACAGCCTTAATCACAACCAGCACATTGAGGAAGATCATCTTAACATACTTTCAGATCCAGCCCTGTTAAGTTCTGAAAGCGAACAAGATATTACAACCACACTCAGGGAAGAACTTTCCGAATGGGCATGTATGTTTCAAGTTAAACATAATGCTGTGGATGCTCTATTAAACATCCTTAAAAGACATGGGCATGAAGACCTTCCCCATACTGCAAGGACGCTCTTTGGACACACGAACCATTATGAACATACTACCAAATATGGTGTAGAGAGTGTACAGTTTAATGTGGCAGATCAGCTCTCAAAACATCTGAGCAGGTATCCTGCAGCTGTGACAGACCATCTGCAGTCACTTGATCTCTCCCTGAACATTGATGGGCTGCCAATGTTCAAAAGCTCAAACGTATCCCTCTGGCCAGTTCTCTGTTCCATAAACTTGTCTCCAGAATGTATTTTCCCCCTGTGCATATCCACTGCTGCTTCCAAACCCAAAACACCAAACTTTGCCTCTGACACTGTTCAGCAATTGGCAGAACTAATCCAGGATGGTCTTACCTGGGGAGGGAGACGCTTAAACATCCAACTACGATGTGTTACCTGCGATGCTCCAGCTAAAGCTATGGTAAAGTGTGTAAAGCAGTTTTCTGGATACTATGGGTGCGATAAATGCGACCAGAGGGGATCTTGGAATGGTCGGATGACATATCCCGAAACAAATAACCTGACCATGAGAACAGATCAATCATTCAGGGAATGCTGGCAACCTGGACACCATCAAGAAGAGGAGATCTCACCCTTCTCTGTCCTGCCGATCGACATGATCAAATCCTTCCCCATAGATTATATGCACCAGAGCTGTCTCGGGGTAATGAAAAAGCTGCTGCTCTTGTGGACAAGAGGGAGAACAGATTTCCGGATGTCATCAGGAGATGTGACCCGTGTAAGTGACAGGCTGGAGACACTAAAGAAGTCCATTCCAGATTGCTTTGCCAGGAAGCCAAGGGGCTTGCAGGAAATAGATCGCTGGAAAGCAACAGAGTTCAGACAGTTTGCTATCTACACGGGGAAGATTGTTCTAAAGGGAATTCTCCAAGACCATCTCTATGAACACTTCTTGAGCTTCAGCACGGCTCTTTGCATTTTGGTGAATCCTGACCTCACAAAGTCACACGGATCTTATGCAAACCAGCTGCTTAAGTATTTTGTAGAGAGAGCACGGGAGCTGTATGGCGAAACATTTTTGGTGTACAATGTCCATTCCTTGCTGCACCTTGCAGAAGATGCCCAAAACTTTGGCAGCCTTGACAGCTTCAGTGCTTTCAAGTTCGAGAGCTATCTTCATCAAATGAAAAAATTGGTTCGATCTGGAAAAAATGTTTTGGCACAAGTTGCAAATCGTCTCGAGGAAACATCCAAGTCCAAGATAGAAATCAAGGAAAACTTGATGTCATTCAAGTGCCCAAACAATGCCTTTGTGTTAGGCCCTGAACAATTTTGCGAGGTGGTGTCAGAACAAGCGGACGACACAGTGTTATGCAGGGTGTACACAAATATACAGCCATATCTGACGACACCATGTGATTCACGCCTCTATGGAACATACATGGCTAACATCAGACATTCTCAAATGCTTTGCTTAGAAAGAAAGTCCCTTCAGAGGAGGGCATTCATCGTGGAGGAAAACTACAGGATCAAAATTGTGGTGTCCATTCTTCATACTTTCTAGGTTGTGACAAAAAATAAAAATCACCAAAAATAACAATAAAATAATAAAATGACAAGAGAATGACAATTTGGGTGAAATTACATACTTTAAGTATTCCTTTGCTCCCTGAGTCTCTACATCCTTCAGCTTCACCCCTGAGTCTTCGCCTCCTGAAGCTTTGTCCCCTGAATCTCTGCGTTCTACAGCTTCACACCTTGGCCTCTGCCTTCTGAAGATTTGCCCCATGAGTTTCTGCCTCCTACAGCTTTCTTCTGTCTTCTGGTGATTTGCTCTCCAGTGCCATTCTTTTTTGAAAACCTAGATGTTTCCAGTACAACAGGAACCAACATTGGTAAACATAAATTAAGTATAAGGTTAGAGAAAGTAGCCAATGATTGCCTATTAATAGGTAATTGTGTACATTTCATTTATGTATTGCAAGCTGAACTTACAGATTTATCTAAACTTCACTTACAGGTTTATCTTCGCTATGTAATACTCAATTTCATTGAGCAAAATGAGGTTGAGGTGGCACCATCTTCGTGGCTCGAAAGGGTCGATGGGGTAGGATTTAGTCCATATATGTTTTTATAAAACATAAATTATATACATTAATCAAAGTCAACTATATACGTAGAAAACATTAAGCAAGCATCCTTGTCTTTGTCTGAAAGGTACTGTTCTGCTATTGGCCCAATTCAAATGCTGGGACCAAAGTCATCAAATGTGTCATTCCAGACAAACATCTCTGGACAAAATATGCCGTCAGAGTATTTTCTGACACAGGTAAAGTATAATACCAAGATTATTTTTTAATCTCATCAACTACTAGCAACCATTCCTAAAATATAAATTATTTATATAAGATTTATTAAACTAAATTTAAACTATTTTTGAGAACAGACAGTTACAACCTAGCAAGGTATCGGGCCCAAAAAGCAGTTGAAACTTCCCATGTTGAGGACTCGGATGGAAATAGTTCATGAAAAATTATACCACCAAGAAGATTTAGAGGTATAAAATCTGTGCTGACACTGTAAATAAGTTAAAGTTTTCACACTGAAGGGGGAAAAAAGGGGGGGGGGAGAGAGGGGGGGGGGAGGGGGGGGGGGGGAAAGCGAGCGGAGACGAGGATAGACGATTTGGCAGTGTACTTTGTTCTTGCAGAATAAAAGAACTTCAGCCCACCAAAACCTAGAAAGACACCACAGACAAAACAATGCAAGTATACATGCAAAACAAATGAATTTGGAATGATCAAGGAAAGCCAAAATGCATATATACTGTATGTCTATGTTGTCTGTATCTATATCTTCTTTAAATGCTAATTTTGTTTTACAGTTCTTGAGGACAGTGAATCATCCCAAGGTGAAATCATTATTATGTCACTGTATTCTTTATTTAACGCAAGGTTAAACAGTGGAAATAAATTATTCAGAACAGTACCATCTAGCATATTTTTCTAACTGACATAAAATACTATTTATTGCCCTGCTGCGTTTGGCCCTGAAGATGAGATTTCCAGTTTGAGAGTAAAGAAAATAAACAAACGGCCAAGATCAACAGCAATTGCATCTAAGTGTAAGTAGTAAGTTAACAAAAAGTAATCAACTGTTGATGATAATCTAAAATGGAATCGTCTTTCTATGTTGTGCAAAAATGATTCATGAAGGCCACAACATTAAAGGGATAGTTCACCCAAAAAGATCATCATCCTCACCCTCGAGTTGTTCCAACCCTGTATAAATTATTTGTTCTGCTGAACAAAGGGTTATCAACATTCTTCCAAATATCTTCCTTTGTGTTCAGCAGAACAAACAAATTTATACAGGTTTGGAACAACTTCAGAGTGAGTAAATGATGACAGAATCTTCTTTTTTGGGTGAACTACTCTTTTAAGAAATGTCAAAAAGTTCCTGCTAATATTTTGTTTTGTTTTCAGCTGGGGAGCCTGATGAAGGTAAAGTCACTATGATTCACTTTCATTTGTTTGCTATAGTCTGAAATTTGTACTGAATATATATATATATATATATATATAGATATTTTTTTTATTTTTATTTTTGGTTTTTTTTTTTAGATGAGAGCAACCAGTAACGTAAAAAAAAAGGATCTCATTGTGATTGTGGCCTGCGCACCTTGGTGGAGTAAATCTCAATGGCATTAATGAATATTCAAGGTTAAAGTCAGTCTACCATATTTGTGTTATAATGTTGATTACTACAAAATAAAAATATTTCATTAAAAACATGCAAAACTCTAATAGCTATTGTTACATAAAAAAATATTGTTTTTAAAGATATTTTGTCATGA
Organism: Sinocyclocheilus anophthalmus; assembly: GCA_018155175.1. Taxonomy (NCBI): domain Eukaryota; kingdom Metazoa; phylum Chordata; class Actinopteri; order Cypriniformes; family Cyprinidae; genus Sinocyclocheilus; species Sinocyclocheilus anophthalmus. The sequence goes on along the minus strand of JADLZN010006005.1, from coordinate 113,823 downwards.
TTTAAACAACATGCAAACATTATTGTTTTTATGGCTGTACAGCCTAACACTGTACAGCTCAAGAGTGTGACAGTTGGACTAACAATAGGTCATGAATTTTTTTATTTAATGATTTTTTTTTTTTTTGTAATATGATTACAGTTCCATCTCTTTCAACACCACAACTGCAGCCACATAAGTCAGTTTCTGCCAACTGGCAGAGTCAAGGTACACTAATATATATATATACCTATAATATATCATACAGATAAGTTTTACCTGATAAAACTTTTTTTGTGACTTTTTTTAGCAAGTGGATTATCACATCTCTTGCCGAGAGGTGCTATTTCATTTCATCATATTAATGTAGCCACATAAGTCAGTTTCTGCCAACTGGCAGAGTCAAGGTACCTAATATATATATATACGTATATATATATATATATATTACAGTATATATATATATATATATACAGTGGGTACGGAAAGTATTCAGACCCCCTTACATTTTTTCACTCTTTGTTATATTGCAGCCTTTTGCTAAAATCATTTAAGTTATTTTTTTTTTACTCATTAATGTACACACAGCACACAATATTGACAGAAAACACAGAATTGTTGACATTTTTGCAGATTTTATTAAAACGAAAAACTGAAATATCACATGGTCCTATTCAAACCCTTTGCTCCGTCATTAGTAAAGCACCCTTTTTGATCTAATACAGCCATGAGTCTTTTGGGAAAGATGCAACAAGTGTTTCACATCTGGATTTGGGGATCCTCTGCCATTTCAGATCCTCTCCAGTTCTGTCAGGGTAGATGGTAAACGTTGGTGGACAGCCATTTTTAGGTCTCCAAAGATGCTCAATTGGGTTTAAGTCAGCGCTCTGGCTGGGCCATTCAAGAACAGTCACAAAAAGAGTTGTTGTGAAGCCACTCCTTTGTTATTTTAGCTGTGTGCTTAGTGTCATTGTTTTGTTGGAAGGTAAACCTTCGGCCCAGTGTGAGGTCCTGAGCACTATGGAGAAGGTTTTCATCCAGGATATCCCCGTACTTGGCCGCATTCATCTTTCCCTCGATTGCAACCAGTTGTCCTGTTCCTGCAGCTGAAAAACACCCCCACAGAATGATGCTGCCACCACCATGCTTCACGGTTGGGACTGTATTAGACAGGTGATGAGCAAGTGCCTGGTTTTCTCCACACATACCGCTTAGAATTAAGGCCAAAAAGTTCTATCTGGGTCTCATCGGAACAGAGAATCTTATTTCTCACCATCTTGGGAGTCCTCCATGCGGGCTTTCATGTATCTTGCACTGAGGAGAGGCTTCCGTCGGACCACTCCCTCTGCCATAAAGCCCTGACTGGTGGAGGGCTGCAGTGTTGGTTGACTTTCTACAACTTTCTCCCCATCTCCCGACTGCATCTCTGGAGCTCAGCCACAGTGATTTTTTTGGGTTCTTCTTTACCTCTCTCACAAATGCTCTTCTCCCCCGATAGCTCAGTTTCTAGGAAGGGTTCTGGTCGTCCCAACGTCTTCCATTTAAGGATTATGGCGGCCACTGTGCTCTTAGGAACCTTAAGTGCAGCATAAATTTTTTTTGTAACCTTGGCCAGATCCTGTGCCTTGCCACAATTCTGTCTCTGAGCTCTTCCGGCATTTCCTTTGACCTCATGATTCTCATTTGCTCTGTGAGCTGTAAGGTCTTATATAGAGAGTTGTGTGGCTTTCCTAATCAAGTCCAATATGTATAATCAAACACAGCTGGACTCAATGAAGGTGTAGAACCATCTCAAATGATGATCAGAAGAAATGGACAGCACCTGATTAAATATATGAGTGTCACAGCAATACCTGAATACTTAGGGCCATGTGATATTTCAGTCTTTCTTTTTTAATAAATCTGCAAAAATGTCAACAATTCTGTGTTTTTTTTCTGTCAATATGGGGTGCTGTTTGTACATTAATGAGGAAAAAAAAAATAACTTCAATGAGTTTAGCAAAGGCTGCAATATAACAAAGAGTGAAAATTAAGGGGGTCTGAATACTTTCCATACCCACTGTATATACAGTATATATCTTAGATACTATACTATATATCTATCTATCTATCTATGTATATATATATATATATATATATATATTACATACAGTATCTCTACATATATTTACCTGATAAACCGTTTTTGTGAACTTGTTTTAGGAAGTGTGATTGATCCACAATCTCTTCGAGATGGTAACTATTTAATTTCATCATAATTAATCAATTATTCATTAAAAACAAATGCAAAACCCTGTTTCAATGAGGTGTTTTAATGTTACATAAAATATTATTGTTTTTAAATGGTATTATGTCATGATTTAAACAACATGCAAACATTATTGTTTTTATGGCTGTACAGCGTAACACTGTACAGCTCAAGAGTGTGACAGTTGGACTAACAATAGGTCATGAATTTTTTTTATTTAATGATTTTTTTTTCTTGTAATATGATTACAGTTCCATCTCTTTCAACACCACAACTGCAGCCACATCAGTCAGTTTCTGCCAACTGGCAGAGTCAAGGTACACTAATATATATATATATATATATATATATATATATATAATATAATATATTATCAGTATATATATATCATACAGATATTTACCTGATAAAACGTTTTTGTGACTTGTTTTAGGAAGTGTGATTAATCCACAATCTATTCGAGATGGTAACTATCTATTTCATCATAATTATTCAATTATTATGTTGTCTTATGGCAGTGTTATTTTTTTATTGCTGTAGTTTGTAATGTCATTTATGTTTCAAAATAAATTCTGCACAGAAATCTACAAGTTATTTGAGAATTTAGAAAGAAGAGTCATGTTGAAACTGGGCCAAATCCAAAACAACATTACATCAGCGGTTGAAACAATGCAGCAATCAATGATTCAGCCAAGCCCCTCTGTCTCTGACCTCACAGAGGTGCTAGAGAAACCATGTAAGACTGTAGAGGAATTAGAGGAGTTGTGTGATAAGCTGAAAGATGCTGAATTTCGAAAGAAGATGGTATGTGCCATAACACAAGCAACATTAGTGATTTTTAACCTATAATAATTTAAAACATTTTGCTCTTGTGTTGTTGTTTGTAGATTCGTTATCTGTGTCTTCAGAGTGGATGCAGCTTGGGAGATGGAATTAGGAGGATGCTGAAAAACATTGGAGATAATTCCTTATGGGGATATTACAGTTACAAAGGGAGAAAGGGAAAACTTAAATTTCAGCAGCTCCTTATCAATGATGTCATCATACGTAAGTTTAAAAACTTGCCACTAATGACAAATAATTTGTTTGTTTCAAGATCTCAAATTATTTGGATTGTAAATAAGATTTGGTAGGTTGTAAATGTTGTTCCTTTAAATGTAAAACTGTGTAAGTTCTTCTCAATATCTTATATATATATATATATATAATATATATATTCATATCAGAATAAGAGTAATGTTTGATGTTTTTAAGAATGAACTTTGTATTCTAATTTCTAGTTTTTAATTTTAAATAATGGTGATTCTCTGTATTTGATTCAGGTGCCTGCAGCCAGTCATACCCCCACCAAAACTCCCAGCTGTGGGAAGCTATGATTTGCTGTCACCCAAAACATGCCCCGGATCGTAAAAAAACATTTAATCAGGTGAGTGTACTTATGAAATTTTACTTTCTATAAGTTTATAACAGTCAGCCAAGAAAGCATCATTTATTAATCTCGACAAGAATGTGATGGTGGACAGACAACTATAGAAGACGGTACAAGACAACAATATGTGACCCTGGACCACAAAACTTAACGTCTTAAGTCGCTGGGGTATATTTGTAGCAATAGCCAAAAAGACATTGTATGGGTCAAAATTATAGATTTTTATTTAATGCATACCTAAATGCACAACTTAAACAGGGTTTTGTCCTTTTGGTAAAAAAATTATTTTTTTTATGGTAAAGTTGACTTTTGCATGGAATTACCCATGATTTACTTTCTTGTGCTCAACACAAAATATGATATTTTGAAGACTGTTGTAACCAAACAGTTGATGGTAGCCATTGAATTCCATAGTATTTTCCCCCATATTATGGAAGCCAAAAGCGCGTGTGACAAAGTCGTTATGGAAATTAATCTTAATGAGCTCACGTGCAGACATCGAGAATGATGTTTGCATTTACACATAGGCTAGGCTACACAACTTTAACATATTTTCCCACTTTAAGGTTTGAGTGTTCACGCTAATGTCACCCATTATTGTGCCATATGAAAAGCGCAAATGCGCGTGTAATCGAATGCCAAAAGTTACATACACTTCAGTGTCTTTACGCTGCACACAATAAGCATAAGAACATCAAAGATCATTAAAAAAAATCAGCCAATGTCATAAGACAACTTACCTTACTTGATGTCACGGTAAAAGGTATTTTTCGTAGGCTTTCATGAGGCTTAAATGTATAAGCGCGTGTGACAAAGTCGTTATGGAAATTAAGCTTAATGAGCTCACGTGCAGACATCGAGAATGACATTTGCATTTACACATAGGCTAGGCTACACAATTTTAACAGATTTTTCCCAATTTAAGGTTTGAGTGACTGTTCACGCCAATATCCCATGCAGCTAACAAATAAAGGTCCCCAGAATGTCCCCTAAATGGACTTTTGCGAACGTCCTCCGAACGTCAGCGTGTAGGGTCCCCTTGACGTTCACGGGGACGTTCACAGGACGGTCAGCGGTCATTCGGGACGTTTAGGGGACTTTCGCTTTAAGTCTTCGAATGTCATTTTATTTTACTTGATAATGACCTTTACAAATTAAATTAATAGGTTAGAAAAGATTTGAGTGGATGCTTTTCAGTATTAACGCAGAATTTTGCTGTGGTTTCATTGCAAGAGAACATTTTAGACATATGTTTTATGACATTAATGTGTTCCTTTCGTTGTTTTAGGTTAGAATCCAACGGGAAGAGGAGCTACCATCGGAATAACGCACAGACACAGCTGCTTTGCTTGACCCACCCACGCCCTGAAAAAACCCCCCACATTTTTAATTTGCTAAAGAGTTATATGTAATTTAAAATTGAACCTGTATGTTGTTTTTGTAGCATTGATCTTTAGATGTAATTCTTCTTTATTTTTGCTTAATTATACATTCATTTTATTTTTCTTGCAAGCCCATTTATTCTCTTTACATATACTATATTCTGATGTTTTGTTATAGTTGTATATATCTTTTATTTCTTAACATCTAATAAAAAAGGGGAAAAAACGTTTAAATTGTTTAAATAAAATATATATGTTCCAACTATTTGCACGTGTCTATTTTCTTTGATTAGCCTAAAAGTAAAATAAAATGACATTCATAGGACTTAAAGCGAAAGTCCCCTAAACGTCCCGAATGGCCGCTGACCGTCCTGTGAACGTCCCCGTGAACGTTCGGAGGACGTCTTCGCGAACGTCCGCTCGACGTCAAGGGGGCCCTACACGCTGACGTCCGGGGGACGTTCGCAGAGGCCATTTAGGGGACGTCCTGGGGACCTTTTTTGTTAGCTGGGGGGTCTTTGCCATGGTCAATTACATGAAGCAGTGCATAAATGCATCTGTCAATATGTAAGGATGCTTATAATTATTTTCTCGGACAGGTGTTCTTTCTTCCATCATTATTATTGCTTGAAAAAAGAAGCTTATTTAAATGTAAAATATTGTGGAAAATATGGTGTCTTCTAAATGCATATAAATGTAAATGCTTATCACTTTTTTGTAAAAAAACGAAAAACGAAAAAAGAAAATAACTTTTTTTGCACATGCAATAATTCAAACATATAGGCTACATACAAAATTGTATCACTATTTACACACCACACACACACACATATATATATATAATCACAAGTGGTCAGTGCTAAATACATGAGTAAATGAGGCCTAAAACATCTGTGGTCGTATCACTTAAATCACATACAGAGATAGCCTACTCGCCAAATTTGCAGTGAAAACACTCTTAATACGTCGCATACCGTGGAGCTCTGCCTACTCGCTGCGCACAAGCAATCATATAAATAACCGGGAGCCGATTAACACAATGTCGCTGTGAGCAGGATTCGAACCTGCGCGGGGAAACCCCATTGAATTTCGAATCCAACGCCTTAACCTCTCGGCCATCACAGCTTACTTCCCGTTAACACCAGCCAAAACCCAAAGGCCCCAAACTGACCTCCGTTTACTCTATAGGCGTGTGTAGGCTACAGACCCTTTTACCTTCAACAGCTATTTTTCATAGGAACATAAATTAATTATCAATAGTGATTAAACTGTAAAAAGAGCTGAGGCAAGATAGGACCTGAATTCACGAGCCCTAGGAGATCCGTTAAAAACATGTTATTTTGATTGATTGTTTGTTAAATACATACAGTAGCCTGCATACATATACATAAATGTATATCAAATAATTTTTTTAATTATAAAATAAATAGTGAAAAGGTGGATTCCACTGGCCTGGATGAGTCTTATATATATATATACTCCTTTATTATCATTAGACTACATCTCACGTGTGTCCCCAAGCTATCTATTAAACAGATATGATCTTAATCTTAAAAATCCATAACTGCTGTTAGTTGGCTGATAATAGGCCAGCGCACTGATCTGCTAGCATTATGTGACTTATATATTGCATAGTAAATGACATAGACAGTAAGGAAGGGCTGTTGTATACCAAACACCAAAACTTTCTTAGTTAGGATTAGGAGGTAAATTGAATCCCGCTCACAGTTGAGAAGAAATGAGCTAGTTATTACAAGGTGGAAATTTAAGTTCTCAGGTTGTTCCTTGGTAGACTAAGATGTGTGCCACTTGAGATAAAGGTTGATTGAGAGAACTTGAATAAAGGTCAGTTCTTTTTCCAGAATAACCCCTCTCACCGCCACATTAGGATTTGAACATCTAATGATTTGGCTATTAAACACCCTCAGATTCCTGTAGAATGAATTTCAGCATGTCACATGTTGTATGTTTTTTTTCTTTCTTGTGACTTTGTTTTTCTGTCTGTTTAGATCTTACATGAACCACTTTTATGCCACACCGAGCAGATCAGCTTCACACAAACCCATCAAAACATCTTTATCGATTTCTTTGTCTCCAAAGTGCGCTTTTGTATTTCAGCCAGCTCCTTTTTGCTTTCAGTTTTCCTTCCACAATTGACTAAAGATCTCAGTGGAGGATCAAGAAAAGGGAATTATTATTTTCAATTTACCAAAATTAGCTGATGTATATACAGTATATCAGGGGTGTTTTCTCCAAATGTTCTATCCAAAATAAACCAAAATAAAACAATGCCAATATTACAAAATATAACATTAAAAAATGTATAAATCACTCGTTTTTTTTTCTAAAGTAACACTGTCCAACAGCTACACAAGCAGGAAAAGTTACAGTGGTAGTCCGTGTCTCTCTCGCCTCCCTTGAGCCCATTGAGTTTTAACAGACCCCCTAAAGCGTGCCGTGAGTTTGTTGGGGGGTAATTGAGAATGAATGGCCCTGTCCCAAATAGCACCCTAAACTCTCGTGGTCTTCCTCTGAGTCCACACTTTGGTGATGTATTGTCACTTTGACTGTCGAGTAGTCTGCTGTGGAGCTTGCTTCAGTGCAGGCTCGGCAGAAGTGCACATCGAGGGTGCATAGTGGGGCTATAACGGGGTGCTCGCAAGCACCCTTCTGAAAGCAAAAATTATGAACAGGGACACCCTACGATCTTGTGGACTTAACGGAAATCCGCCTCTTGTGGTCGTGCTTGTTTGTGAATCAGTCTGAATGAATATAATGGGAAGATCAATTTTAAAAAGTAAACAGCAAACACACTTAGATATAACCACTTTTAAGTCAAAATAAGACTTAAAATAGCATGAAAACATGAATAGCTGAACATAAGTTCACAAATAAAATATATTGTTTAAATTGATACTGCTTTGAGTTATTATTTTGGAATAAATGTAAAATGCTTAAAAACACAAACTTGATTAGATTCATACTTGGCTTTAATAAATACAATATTGATTACATTGTTAATGTAAAAATAGAATAGTTTTCTTCTTTTTCTTCTTCTTCTGATAATGTAAGTTAGTGCTTATTTAACCAAGAAAATGTGACTGGGACATGAAAAAAAAATACAAAAAAATTTGAGGACTTTGTCTCTTCATTCCAGAACACCACTGCACACCACTGATATATCAATACAATAGCAGGAATCTTAACATGAAAGAACTAAAGTGAAGAAGAGAAAGAGAAGTTAAGACAACAGGAAAACAAACATGTTCTGCTTGTAAGTTAACATTTCGGTTGTTTGTTGAAAATCTTTCCCAAATATCTTCTGACATCATTCATGATGACTGAAGAAAAGGTTATGTGTTTAGAATGACAAAATGGTGATTCAATATTTTTTAGTGAACTGTACTATTAACAAGTCTTCAACGATAGATGTCAAAAAGTCACCAGTCAAAGCAACTGAACGCCTTCATTCAAGTTCCTAGTTTCTTCACACCACTATTAAATCATTAGTCATTTTCAACAGCAGGAAATTAGAAAAGCGTAACACATTTTTATCTCTACCAGAACATTTCCCTTCCTCAAGCACTAGGAAGGGAGGCTGTACACCTTAATTTAGATTAAATAAATAACAGATCATAAAATATCTGTTACTGTAACTGACGTCGGTTTAATTTCATTAGACCACAATGACGCTATTGATCAAATAAGAGCATTAATGGCAGTCTCTCTCTCGCTCTCGCTCTCTCTCTCTCTCTCCCTCTCTCTCTGTGTATCTTCATTGTGGTTTCCCTTCTGAGCGTGTGTTGTTGGAGCTGCAGACAGGAGAGAAAAAGAGCAATTCATTTTTTTTTACCTCAAGGCTCTTTCCTCTGGGCTAATGCTTTGGTCTTGTGAAAGAGACACAAATCCCTGTATCACTGTGCTTGTAAGAAAAGAGCAAACTCTATGACCTCCAATGAGAACCCTCAATAGCCCGCAGAAAAACTGCCTATGATTCATTAACACTAAGATATAATAGATACTAAAATTGAAGCATATCTGAATTAAATACATAAGAAAGTATTGTTTTTGTGGTTAACTGAACTATATATGATATAATAAATCATTTGATTATTCATTATTATTATTTTCATTAGTTGTATTCCATATATAACACTAGGGATGTCCAGAGATCTGCAGGTGTTTGAGACATTGATTTGATTCGTGAAACTACATCGCCACCTTCAGGATAATTTGTGCCATTACAGTAAGTGTCGCGGCTTCACTGTAGAAATGCCTCTGTTCAGAACTTCAGATATTTTGACTGAGTATGAAATCTACTATTTATCATTTTATGATAGAATCAATCAGAGGTCAATCAAAAATAGTACTGCCAAGAACGTAATTATAGTGCAAAATGAATAGGCATGAAATAAAATACAGTTTTTAAAGACTTTGAAAAATGTGAAACAAATGTTAATTTAGCATCATCTATGTTTTACGTTCTTGTTGAGATCTCATATGGGAGACCAGGGATGGTTGTAACACGGGTCAGTTGTAACACTTCCAATTTTCTCCAATCAGGGACAAATTACAAATCACCTGATTCACTTCACTCATGCTTAGTTTAGTCCTTTATTCCAACATATGATGCAGAAGATCCCTGGGGCAGACACAGCAGTCTGTGATAAACTCGTCAAAGTTAAATTATGTTTTGTGTGTATGTGTAGATATTTTTAATGCAAGTTACTAGTGCTAATGTTTTGGTTGTTAGCTATAAGATGAGCTAGTCCATGGCTACAAGACGCTGGGTTAGTTTTAACAACAAGACTCGGGGTTAGCTGTAACATCAATGAAACTTTTAGCAACCTACCCCAAGCAATTTTTAGTTGTATTAGTATGTTTTCTTTGAATTTCAGTATGGCTAAGTCTTAGAAGAGAAAGACAAACTGAGTGATGTCCCTCAGCATTTTGAATTATACAGTAACTGACAGGAACATACATGCTCACACAAACAGAAACAATGTTCAAGTGTTCAACTTCACTTTATTATGGCCAATTACTATTACTGACAGAAACATGCTTACACACACACACAATGTTGAAAAAGTCCAAATCCATTTTTTGTCATAATCTTTATTTCATAATGTTACATTTCACCTGTTACAACTAAACCAGACTATGGGGGTGAATTGTAACATTTCACTCCTCATGTTTGAAACTAAACCATGGATTTTCTGTTAGGGCTGCAAATATAACAGCTGTGTCACATAATAGCAGACACTTGTAACTAGTTTGTATGACATTTTAAATGCACTGGCTTAAAAGAACTCCAAGATGGTAATGTCAAAACTGTTACAACCATCCCTGGTCTCACCAATAACTAAAGGCTGGCTCACACTAAAAGATTTTTAAAATCTTATCTGATTTTCACAATGTGAGACCACACACATAACGATTAAAAAAAAAAAATCATAATTTAATAATCTATTTAACAGTTTTGTTCCTACAGTGTGTGGAGTGCCACGATGTAACCAAGACAGCACGCCACACACTAACTGATTCCATTCATACACAACCCGACTCATGACTGACACAAGAAATCTCATGTGGTCAAACGTGACTTTAGAGTAAACAATGGTGGCAAAAATAATATGCCCCATTGAAAGAGATAGTACACCCAAAATCTGATAATATAATCTGTAGAAATAAGTTAATCAGGACTTTACCAAGGATTGTCGGAAGAGGAGAATTCGGCTGAAAATCAGCCGGATTCTCTTATAGTGTGTGCCCCACTTCATGCAATACGAGAAAAAAAAAAAAGTATAATACAATACCTGGCATGTGAAATTTTGTTAGCAGGGCAAAGCAATGAGATTAAATGGATAAAATATGCAAAGATAAATAAAATAAAAATAAATAACTGGAAGAAAACTAGTTTGTCAAACGTGTTATGTCAACATACCCACTAGAGCCTGAAATTAAGCCTAAAGAAAGCCAAATATAACCACAGTGTAGATATAAACAGAAAAGGAGATTAAAAGGAAATGGAATTACCTTTCCAGAAAAGAATACTGGCTGTATACCCAAACTAAACAGACCAGCATATTACATCAAATTAATTTCCCCTCAGAAACGCAAACAGACAAGGTATAGTGACATTATTTGTTTATTACTAGTCAGATCTAACCCAAGGTCTTTCGTAATGTAGATTGGAATTATGAAAACTGTAGTTACATTCAGTTCATCTGAAATATGACAGGTTCTTCACAAACACTCAAAAAATAAAATTGTTCAACACAGCTCTGTTGAAGAGTTGGGAAACACTTTGGAAAAGTTCCAGGCCCTTTCTTGGAATGTCCAGCATTGGCTTAATCCTTGTTATTTTCCTTAAATTTAGAACATCCATTAATGGTTCATTCACACAACATACACACTTGATATAATACAACAACAAAGAAAGGCCAGGTAATAGTACCAATAGTCCCAAATTTCCATTTGGGAATCTGTTAAAGCTGCTGACCCTGCAGTAATTTAGATATGCCACCAAAAACAAATGTCGTCATTGCACACAATAGCTATACATGATATTTACAATCACATGGGCCTGTTTAACTCTGACCAGTGGACAAACATTCATGTATCTTTGCATATGTGCTCCCAAACTCTTCAAACAGGACAAGCTATGTGGTCAACAAACTCAAAAGACGGGAAAAAAATAAATCAAACCCTACATTAATCACACATACTTTACATTCAGATGACATAAATAGGTCTCTTTTAAGGTGTGCTGGTAGAATAAGAAAATAACGTGACATGATTGTGCTGTACAGAAGCTCTTGTGCACTGATGTTCTATACAACACTACTATACAAACCTCCAGAGTCTCCACTGCTCTTAAAGGCCTTTAGTGTCTGCTATACAATCCATTATATACAGATCAGACTTCATTTAAAAGCATTAGGTAGAATTCAGACTCCAATTTGAGGGAAATATGGAGGTCAGTTGAAAATGTTGTTCATTATGGCAGACAGAAGAAACAAGATGCAGATGAGTCAATTTTGTGAGCATCCAGAGACTGACGTAAAAGCGATTCCTGACCGCTCTTTCATTCTAAAAAAACAACTTTAAGCCTTAGCTTGCATTTAATTAAGCTTCGTTTGGGTGAAAAAAAAAAAAAAAAAAAGCACAAAAACATGTCCCGGGTCTATTTAACAAACACCAAAAAAAAAAAAAAAAAATTTATATAATATATACTTTGACTATATAATTATAATAAGATATATATAGGTCAGGGTGGCGAACGTCGGTCCTGGAGAGCCGCAGCCCTGCAGAGTTTTGCTTCAACCCTAATCAAACACCTGAACAAGCTAATCATGGTCTGAAGGGTTACTAGAAAGCTACAGGAAGGTGAGTTTTAATTAGGGTTGGAGCTGTCCTCTGCAGGGCTGCGGCTCTCCAGGAACCGGAGTTCGCCACCCCTGAACTAGGCTTTGCTTTATGTCCAGGTCATATTCACGCCCTAAATCAAATGTGTAGTAGTAATACACGAATCAAACCATAGAACATAATACACCCTAAGTGTAGGACCATCGACTGATTGAGAAACCATAATAGTAAGATTGTGGTTTATTTTTTTTCACATTAAAGAAAGAAACAGATGTTTCGGTAATAAGTAATCAGAACAGTGATCAAATGTGCTTTAATTGTCAAAATATTCATGAAATCATCATTAAAAATGGTTGTGCCTTTTTTTTTTCACATTACATGAAGTGAGTGAGATGTTTTGGTAATACGGTAATGATTATTTGTGGTCAAAATGTGCTTACGTTTCATAAAAATAATGTCAATCAATGGAAAAAAAAAAAAAGCATAATTTCTTTGTGCAAAATATAAAATAATATATTATATATATTATTTTAAAACAATTCTGGACATTTATCCTGAAACATTAGGAGGATGCGTAAATCAAATCACTGATCATTTCTAGACATATAAAGACATGAATTCATTCAGAAACACCCAGATTGTCAAAACCAGAGGTAGCATATAAAGATTTGTGTTTCACCACAAGTATTTTCTCTCTCTAATGATCCAGTTTGTCCAAAAATGCAGTTGCGATGTGAAAAACAGGCTGTTTTCACTAGCTGTTTCCAAGAAGTGTCCACCACAAACCCTTGGACCCACAGACTCGTACAGGCAGACAAACAGTGACCGATCTAAAAGCACTTATGGAACTTAACTTGTGTTCCAATACATTTTTTTCCCTTGAGGCAATACATTTTTAGAGGAAAAAAGTATTTTCCTTAAAACTGTCCATTGTCTCATTCCCTGACAGTCACACGTTAAATGAGAGATGGTCTGACTGATATGACTTATCACAATAAACATACAAATAAAAACTTATGATGGGTCTGGAAAACATCAGTGGATTTCGAGAAACTTCCCTCATCTTCTAAAATTGCACTTGATTCAGTTCTCCAATGAAAACTTCTGAAACAAGGCTGAACTAAAACATTTTTATCAGATGAAGTATTAAAACATTTCCAGGAGTTAATTTAAAAACTCAACCCAGTTACCAATTGGAAATGAATATAAATAAATGACAGATGCATCTAATTCAAAACGGGAGCAAATTAACCTGTGGAACGCAAATCCTAATGAATTGACCTAATGGAGTGAATCTCATGAAATCGATTAAGAACATGACCAGGTCATATTTCATCCCAAAATAAATTAGATTTGACAAAGAAAATGAAGCCTTTTGTTAGTCCCATTAAGATTGAAGTGTTTTTTTTATTTTTTTTTGCTGTGACCACTGAGCTAATTTCCCACCCAGTTCTCATTACCATAATGCAAAGAAAGGTGCCATATTTAAAGGGATAGTTCACCCAAAGATGACATTTTTGTCATCATTTACTCACCCTCATGTCGTTCCAACCCTGTAAGAAACCCTGGAAGTGAATGGCTACCAGCAACTGACTGGTTACCAACATTCTTCAAAATATCCTTTTTTTTTCTTTCTGTTGAACAGAAGAAACTCATACAGGTTTGCTACATAATGAGGGTCAGTAAATGATGACAATTTTCATTTTTGGGTGAACTATCCCTTTATATTGAGAAATATCATGCTTAAATTTATTGTACTGATTTTTTGCCAATTTACAAGTAAGAATGTCTTGTATTACACTATTTATATTGCAATACAGTAGAAGTATAAATTAGAGTATGACGGTAAAAAATATTCAAAATGCGAATTATTAATCTCAAAATAAAACATTGACATTGCAGTAATGAGAATGCCGCTGTAAAAATGTATGTATATATGCATGTTTGTGTGGGTAATAGTATTATCTATATATATATATATATATATATATATATATTATATATTAATGTTTTGGGAATAGATCTGACTCATATTCATGATACTCACCCAATAATGACAAAGCAGAAATCATTTGAAGCATTTCTGTTCCTTGTATTTTCTCCTACACTGAGAATTATGAGTTTAGTTTATTAGGTTACGGTTCTATTAGGTTAAAGGGACTGTCTGCAATCATATCACACTGAATCTGAATGAGGCATTTGAAGTTGCTGTAGTCTCACTGTCTTTTGCTGTGGACTATCTCTCTTGTTCGTCAGAGCTGGCCTTATGCCCCGCCTCCTCAGTGGGCGTGTCCAGTACTGGATTAACAAATCCCTCAAAGTCCTCGTCGGCATGGTCACCGCTGTCCTCGGGATGTGCACTTACAAAGTCGTTCTCCCACTCCAAAGCTTGGAGTCCGCAATGTGGGCCACTGTCCCAGCGGTTTCCCGCCGACGAAGTGCCGCCCGTAAATGTCCTCCTCTGTTTTGGAACGCTCCCATGCAGGTCCCATCCGGTTCACTCCTGTATAATGCCACATATCAATTCTTTGAATTATGAATTAAGTTACTGCATTTGCTCCGTTAATTCACGACTGGTCAACGAGTTTAAAAAATTGAACCATTATGAATTACATATTAGAAGGATTTCTGAAGGGGCATGTGACACTGGAGTGATGATGCTATAATTCAGCTTTGCATCACAGGAATAATTTGCACTTTATAATAAATTAAAATAGAAAAGTTATTTTAAATTTGTAATAATATTTTAGAATATTATTGTTTTAATACCATACAACGGTGAGAAACTGATTTAACAAAAACTACAAAGTTTTCAGTACAAAAATGTCTGAGAACTTCTGAAATCTTCACAATAATTTCTCTTTGTAAATCTTTAATACATAGATAACATGAAACTAATCAATGAGCAATAATTTTTACAAATTTATTCAGTTTGTTTAAGATTTGTTGAGGTAAACTTTTCCTCCTGTTTGTTTCACATTGCATTGATTGTTATAAAGACACAAATGCTGATTTTGTAAGTTTATTAATAAATTTGAAAAATTTCATGAACCTTTTTTTTTTTTTTTAGCATCACTGATTATACTATTAAGATTTTGTTTCCTATTTTGAATTATATCTTTTTTAGGATATTGTTTTCACTTTCATTTTAGTTATTAAGTTGTATTAAGTTGGTGTATTCTTGTTCCATTTTATTATTTGTCTTTAAATACCCACACATATATATACATATTCTTAGATAATATATAATATATCTAGAGATAGTGTGTGTGTGTTTGTGTTGTTTAAGACAAATGTATATATATATAAATATATATATTTATATATATATATATATATATATATATATATAATATATATATAATACCACATACTTTTTATTAATGTTTTTTTTAGTTTTAGTTATTTTAGTACTTCATGTTAAAATAAACAAAAATGAGAAATTAATGTTTAATTTAATCCAAGTAACAATGTTTGTTTTATTCCAAGTAATAAAAACATTTTTTTCTATGGCTTTACGTTTAGTTTTAGTTAACTATAATAACCCTGGAGAAGAGAGTTAAAAAATGCCAGCAAAGTGTGTTCATTGTTAGTTCATGTTAACTAATGTAGTTAACCAATCTTAAATGAAAACATAATGCAAAGTGTTACTAAAATGCTGAAAACAAATGTCTTGCCAGACCTGACTTGGATGTGGCATTTAAAGGCCAACTCTAACTGGCATGTTGTGACTTGACTTCAGCATAATTTGTATAATAAATGATTACTGAATGCAGGAAGCATGTGTTCTGGAGCTTCAGTGAATACACTCACCCTCCTCATCCTCCCACTCCAGGTCCAGTGAGGTGGCGTCAGTCTTACTGGTGAAGTCCCAGCTGCTCTCTGTGTTTGGGGTCACTACATTCGTCTCAGAGCTGAGTCCTTAACATACAGAAAGAAAAAAAGAAAAGATTTTAGCATTTAGAGATTAATATTGTTTCATTATAAACATTTCATCATAAAAGTATTCTGTAGTATTGTAATTGAAATGTGTTAATGGGAACTCACTGTTACTGCGAAAGGCTTCAGATTGAGCCTTCACACTCTGCAGGTACACCTCAAACTCTGCATCTGACACTTTGCTGCAGAAACACACACACAGTTATATCAGCCGCTGCTATCACCACCATAGCTGCATTTAGAGAGATTGTGGACAGCCTTGTGAACCTCTTACTACAGTAAAACTGTAGAACCACTAGTACACTTTTTTTGTGAGCTGAACCCCTTCAACATAAAATGTGCACGATTCTCTGGTGTTGGTTAATGGTAACATGACATGAAGATAAACAACTTAATATTTAATCTTTTTTTTCAGCAAGGGTTTTGATTGTTATTTGATTTTTTTCTTATCAGCTTTTTATAAACTCACAACCTTTCCTGCAGATCCCTCACGAACCCCCGTTCGGGAAACCCTACTGTAATGAAACTAGTAAAAAATAAGTTTTGAACTATGCAATACAAAATGATACATATAAAAAATATATACAGTATGCAAGTGCTGCATTATTAATCGAAGTAGAACTGAAGTCACAATATGGCTTAGTGTGATTATCAAATCACAAAGACTGCGATTTAATTTAAAAAAGCACTACATGTTTGTAATGTAAAGTTAAATTATTATTATTTTATTATTTGTCTAAATACAGTGAAATATTACAATAGTATTTTTTTTATTTAGTCATTTTTATATTAAATAGTAGTAGTAGTAATAATAATAATAATAGGAATAATAATAATAATAACTACTATAATTACTAATTACTATTATTTTATAGGCATATTGATATATAATCACAAAAAATTGTGCAGCCCTACAAACAAGCATAGCAAAACTGGATTTATTATTAGTTTTTTTAAAGACAACTACAATTTGTGTTAGAAAAATCACAAGTTCATAATATACTACTATTCAAAAGGTGCTATAATAAATATTACAAATATAATAAGAATGTTAATATATACTATTAACTACACTGCTTGGACACCTTAAGAACTCAGGTCACACACTAAACCACCTTTACCCAACTGGGAAAAATTAATTGAAAAATAGCTAAAATAAAAGGATGTTATTTCTGAAGATAAGTATAACTACATGTGTTTGCACATGACACCTTAATATTTTGCTTCTAATCCAATGACACACACATTTTTAAGTGTGACTTAAGTGTTCAAAAACTTTTTGGGGTCAGTGATTATTGTTTACATTCATTTCAGAGCAGAATGAACTTACGTTTTGTGCTGAGGGTCATTGCTCTCTGGGTCTGATCTGGGTTTGGTCCTCTGCTGCTGCTGCTGCTGCTTCCCCTGAAAAAACAACATTTCAAGAATGACGACTGACTCACTTCCACTAATATTTCACCAATGCTACGGTATCACTCTGATTTTCAAAAAAAAAAAACAACAACAACTTGCATTGCTACAATTATTTCTAACTGTTTGTGCCAACGTTGAATGCCCTACTGGGAAACAGACACCACATGTAATATTAGCAGATGGCCAAACACACAGATCATGGTAGAAAGCAAAATAACAGGAAATAAAAATGAACACAGGACATGAGGGCAAATTAAGAAGAAAAATGCTAATAAAACAGGAGGAAATAAGAGACATGTTGTTTAGGATTGTTAGTTTTAGGTGGAGGTTTTCATGGAAGCAAGTTAATTTTAGTTTTATATGCATTAAGTGCTGAGTTTATTCACAAGCCGTTGATTAACATTTGACGAGGACCCCCAAAACCCCCAACAACGTTAAAAGGGTCATATGATGCGATTTCAAGTTTTCCTTTCTCTTTGGAGTGTTACAAGCTGTTCGTGAATAGATAAGATCTCTAAAGTTGCAAAGACTAAAGTCACAAAGCAAAAGAGATATTCTTTATAAAAGACTCGTCCACGCCCTCCTAAAACGCCTCGTTTAGACACGCCCCCACACGTCTACGTCACGATGTGGGAAGATTTGCATAATGATGATGAGCGGAATGCCTCCCAAAGTTCATGCACCGAAAGAGGTTTAAACTTTAATTCTCACTATAGTATTGTTGGCCTATTGTTTGCTGCTGGGCTGCCGCCCGCCGCCGCATGTCGGGACCCAACACTGACACGTGTTTTTCGTTGCTGAATCAAACTACTTTTGTTTGGCCTTCTTCCGAAAGCAAAGGAGCACGACAGAAATCAGTGGTTAAGTTGTATTTACAACATTGTTCCAGAACACTTCAACCCAAATATTCAGATGTGAGCAACACACATTTACAATACGGAGGACGGACTGTTCTCCTTTCCTTCCTCCTGGGAGAGTAGCCTACAATGCCGGTGTTATGACAAATAATGCTGACTCACAGCCAGTAAGTGCGCTTTCATATTTAAAGGATTTGCCACTGATGATTCAAACGTGAGTTTTAAGCATGTAGAGTAGCTCTTGTTGTTGTCTTTTTCTTTCCTTCTCCGATCACAAATGCACCATTGGTTTTATGTTATCAACGCAGTACAAGTCCATTATATTCAGTCTTACTTTGTACCCCTACGGAGCAACAAAGCCTCGTTATAATGGGGGGTTTTTAATAAAAAATTGGTTGTCTCGTTGCGCCGCTCGTTTCGCCGTCGCATCGTTCTAAGCCGGACAAGCTTCATCATATGGTAAGGTAATACCCTCTAGCGTCCGTCAGACGCTTGAAGAATTCGGCCAATCACAACACACTGTATAGCTGGCCAATCAGAGCCCCTTGCTTTTTCAGAACGATGAGCTTTGTAAAAATCTGCGTGTTTCAGAAAGGCGGGGCATAGAGGAGAAACAATAATGTACAGTATGTGGAAAATAATGTGTTTTTTAACCTTAAGCCGCATAAACATTTCATTACACCAAATAATGTTATTTTTTTAGCAACATCATATGACCCCTTTAAGGACCTTCAATCCTGTTTATAACTATTCAATGCATGTCACAATATATATAAAGTACATTTCAAAGAGAAGTCTAATATTAACAAAAAAAAAAAAACATGATATACAATCCATAACTTACAAACTCAAATAACTATTCCTGTTTAAATCAGAATTTGTTAGAAATAAATTACACAGAGCTGAAGGCGTATCATAAATGAAAGGGGTGTGGCTGAAGGTTAATGGGCGGGGTTAAGAGAAGGGCTGGGCGTGCTCAGTGCGAACGCCTCACCTCCTTTAGCTTTTGTTCCATAGTGAGCCGCGCTGCTTCGCGCTGGGCTGCAAAAACAGCCTCCTCTTCTAGCCTTAACTTCTCCTCTTCTGCCAATAACTGGGCAGAAATCACAACAGAAAGGGAAGATTAACTAAACTCAGAAACAAAAGCAGGGGCGAAAAACCAAAGCAATGGAAAACAACAAATGAAAGCATAAACTTAACGTAAGCTCTAACTTAAAAGTAAACTGTTTTGTGGCAACATGTTTTGAACTTGACCATTCAAAAGTCACATGACATCGATCCATTTTAGTTTAAAAGCACATGTTTGGCACATTTGATGACCTGCTGTACCTCTGCATTCAGCTTTTCGTCAATCAGCGCCTGTTTGACTGAGATGGCAGCATAGCGATGCTCCTTCAAGTGACTGATCTCCTCATCACTGATGGGTCTGGAGCAATGACGGGAGAGAGAGAGTTGAGTTCAGAGTCTCCATCAACCAATCAAAATCTATCTGACCTCATGCTATGTGAAGCACTGATCTGAGAGGATTGTGACTAATTACAGTCCTAATTTGGTCATTAAATGGCTAGTCTTGACTATCTGTTCCACTTTACTTATCCAGGCCAAGAGCCGACCACTTTGACAGGAAAAGAAAGGTTCACCATCAGTGAATATTTATAGTTCCTTTAAAGGAGTTAGTGAACCCAAAAATACCATATCATCATTTACTCACTTTCTCAAAAGAGTCAAGATTAAATATTATCATACCTGGGGCAGCTTTGTGAGCTCTCACCCTGAAAAAGACGACAAAAGTCTTGACGTCTAAGCAAAAGTGGAATATTGTAAAATCATGAGTAAGTGTGTATCATACTGTAAGTGTGCCCTCACCTCATCGCTCTCCACAAGGTTCTCAAACTGTAACAGAGCGCACAGAAGTCACTCAAAATGCACAGAGTTGAGAATATTGTATAGCTTATATAATCTTCAGTTTTAAATTATGATGAATGTACCTCAACGGTATAGTGTTCCCCAGCTGTGCTGCTTCTGAAGTACTTTGACCTATTGGCAAAACAAGCAGTAACCAGCCATCAGGCCAGGCAGGTTATACGTGAGGTAGCACTTTCTCCTGGCAGAATTTATTCAAATATTTTAAAACATGATTTAAGTAACAGTATTGTTTATTATTATCATTATATGTGGTTAAAAAATTGTGAGATTCTATTCTGAGAAGCATCAGATGGAGACTTTGCTTCTCCAAACAATAATAGTAATAATCAAAGACTTTATAGACAACATATATATAAAAAAAAAAAAAAAAATAGTGGGTATAAAATATGCACTGTACTATTTTAGATCTACTATACGAATTCGAATATAAATAAATAGCAAACGATGGCACAGGATGAAGTCCCAGGGATTCACAAGAGGACTCTGGGCGGGGTCCTGAGGTCAGACATCAACATAAGTCTGAATCATTCAAGCGAGTCGGTTCGTTTATAAAATGGATTCGAATCATCACTCATAAGTGTGAAATGAAAAGGTTCCTGTGTTTATGTCATTGTTATGTATTCAGTAAATGTTGTAATAAGTAAATATGTGTAATTACATACTTTAAATCACAACATGAGTCGCTGTTCTTCCAAAGAGTCAAGTGAGTTACACACACATTGAATCAAGTGAATCATTAGAAAGAACCGTTTGAAAAGAACGATTCGTTCACGTAATGAACTTCACTAATGTAATGGAGCTGCTATCAGTTGCATTCTACTTACCCAAACTCTGCGCATTTAATGTAACTGTAAAGCTGTACTAATAGTCAACTCTTTTAAACGGCTGTTCGATTGTTTTCCAATGCAATGCACCTGACAGCCGGCGAATTATGCTGCCAAAGATCACAGATACCATTTTTAAAAATTCATCATCGATAACAAGCCCCATGAACGACTCACCCTCCTCCTCTCTGTATCCTGTTTGCTTCCCTTCTAAAGAGCCCAAAACATTGAGCCCAGCAGTTCCCCATGGCATGCACGAATCAGGTGTAGGTATCAGCTACTCTTCCATTCCGGATCCATATGCTGCTTCTTTGCGCACTGCTCTGGACGCGACGAATTTATTCTGCATGACTTGCACAAGCGCGAGCACGCGGCCGGTTCGCGCAGGTGAGTCACCTGCGGACACGTCGCTCGCGCAGCGGCATCATGCATCCATGGCTCGCATTCTCAGCTCTGGCCTAAAATCCTCTATTGTTTCTTCTTCCTGACAACTCATACATGTGATTCATGTTTAAACTACGGCAAGTCGCGAGGTTCAAGTGCTGTAATGACGTTTCCGAAACACTGGAGGCCGGACAGAAGACGTGCCAAACGTGGTTTCTTCTTCTTCTTCTTCTTCTTCTTCTTCTTATTCTTCTTGTACGATTTAATGGCGGTTGACAAGCCAACTTATGGTGTATTACCGCCACCAACTGGACTGGAGTGTGAAGTATTAACGGGAAGGAGGGAAAAGAGGGAAAAGAGGGAGGGGACCCACACAAAAAAAGAACTCCTCTCTTTCTTTGGTATACTGCACAATGTAGAAGTACATGCTCAATAGTCTCTGCTTCACTGCATGTAGTAACCTACATAATCCTGACTGATGTTTCCCTATTGTGAATAATGAATGATTTAAACCAGAATGTCCTATTCAAAGTCGAGTAATAAAGATGTCTTCTTTTCTATTGTTAAAGCATATTCTCCCTTTGCCAACTTGTTTTTGGATATTGTATAGGTGTCTGCCCTTTAAATACTTGTCCCACATTCCTGCCACTTTTTAGTCATGTGTTCTTTAATACTTCCTTTTATTTCTACTTTACTCAGTGGAATTTGTACCTCAACGTTCATATGTTTCATTGCTTGTTTGGCCAGTTTATCGACTATTTCATTTCCTTGTACTCCTACATGTGCAGGTACCTGTAGGAACCTCAGGACTATACCAATTTCCTGAATCCTAAACAGATTTATAAGTACTTCATAGATTAAATCCTTTATTGATGTTGATTGTTCACTTATTAAACTATTTAAAGCTGACAAGGAACCTGAACAAATGACTACCCTTGTAGGCTGAACTTCCTCCACCCATTGAATAGCTAATAAGATTGCTATTAGCTCTGTTGTAAAGACTGATACATACACTGAACAAAATTATAAACGCAACACTTTTGTTTTTGCCCCCATTTTTCACGAGCTGAACTCAAAAATCTAAGACTTTTTCTATCTACACAAAAGGCCTATTTCTCTCAAAATATTGTTCACAAATCTGTCTAATCTGTGTTAGTGAGCACTTCTCCTTTGGCGAAATAATCCATCCACCTCACAGGTGTAGCATATCAAGATGCTGATTAGACAGCATGATTATGAACCGGGGGTGCATTAGGTGGCCACAATAAAAGGACGCCTCTAAAAATGTGCATTTTTACTGTGATTGGGGGGTCGAAAACCAGTCAGTATCTGTGTGACCACCATTTGCCTCACGCAGTGCAACATCTCCTTCGCATAGAGTTGATCAAGTTGTTGATTGTGACCTGTGGAATGTTGTTCAATGGCTGTGCGAAGTTGCTGGAAATCGGCAGGAACTGGAACACGCTGTCGTAAACACTGATCCAGAGCATCCCAAACATGCTCAATAGGTGACATGTCCGGTGAGTATGCTGGCCATGCAAGAACTGGGATGTTTTCAGCTTCCAGGAATTGTGTACAGATCCTTGCAACATGGGGCCGTGCATTATCATGCTGCAACATGTGATGGTCGTGGATGAATGGCACAACAATAGGCCTCAGGATTCCGTCACGGTATCTCTGTGCATTCAAAAAAGCCATCAACAAAATGCACCTGTGTTCGTTGTCCACAACATACGCCTGCCCATACCATAACCACACCTCCACTATGGGCCACTCGATCCACAACATTGAAATCAGCAAACCGCTCACCCACACGACTCCATACACGCTGTCTGCCATCTGTTTTTTTTTTTTTTTCCCTGTACAGTGAAAACCGGGATTCATCCCTGAAGGGAACACTTCTCCAAAGTGCCAGACGCCATCGAATTTGAGCATTTGTCCACTCAAGTCGGTTATGACGACGAAGTGCAGTCAGGTCGAGACCCGATGAGGACGACGAGCATGCAGAAAAGCTTCCCTGAGATGGTTTCTGACAGAAATTCTTTGGTTATGCAAAACGATTGTTTCAGCAGCTGTCCGGGTGGCTGGTCTCAGACGATCGTGGAGGTGAAGATGCTGGATGTGGAGGTCATGGGCTGGTGTGGTTACACGTGGTCTGTGGTTGTGAGGCCGTTTGGATGTACTGCCAAAATTTCAGAAACGCCTTTGGAGACGGCTTATGGAAGAGAAATTAACATTCAATTCACAGGCAACATCTCTGGTGAACATTCCTGCAGTCAGCATACCAATTGCACGCTCCCTCAAAACCTGCAACATCTCTGGCATTGTGCTGTGTGATAAAACTGAACATTTTAGAGTGGCCTTTTATTGTGACCAACCTAAGGCACACCTGTGCAATAATCAAGCTGTCTAATCAGCATCTTGATATGCCAACACCTGTGAGGTGGATGGATTATCGCGGCAAATGAGAAGTGCTCACTAACAAAGATTTAAACAGATTTGTGAACAATATTTAAGAGAAAAAGGCTTTTTGTGTACATAGAAAAAGTATTAGATATTTGAGTTCAGCTCATGAAAAATGGGGGCAAAAACAAAAGTGTTGTGTTTATAATTTGCGTGTAATTAGTTATCCTTTTCTGAATGTTGACTTGTAATCTTTGGATATATACAGCTGCAGCTGAATTTCCTGATGTAGGATCTGTAGAACCATCTGTGAAGATATGGAGCATTGGAGAGTAATTTTGATCTAGATATTGTTGAACAATAACCTCCTTATAACCTCAATATATAGTTTTCTCATTCTTAACCATATATTGTAGATTCAAATCTACTTGAGGCATAGGAAGCAACCAAGGAGGAATATTCGGTATTACAACAGAGGGACTAACTGAGATTTCTGTAATACCCAAAATCGTAGCATCTCTAGTTGCTGTCCAACCAAAACTTTTTATTTTATTTTTCCCATATTCCCAGCAATCCTTCAATATGTCCTTTACTGGATGTAATTCTGAACGCCCTTTTACATTTATCCAATAATTCATAGTTAATTGCAATTATCGTAAACTTATAGGTATTTCTCCCACCTCCACTTGTATGGCTGATATTGGAGAAGATCTGAAAGCTCCACTACATATTCTTAACAGTTTCTACTTTTTTAATCAAGGATTTAGATGCAGATCCATAAATTATGCATCCATAATAAATTGCTGACCTAATCAGTGCACTATATTCTTTGTAAAGATTTCCTACTAGCTCCCCATTCCATTCCTGTTAGACATCATAGTATATTATTACTTTTTTTGCACTTATCTACCAACTTCTGAATATGTATCTTAAAGGTCAACCTGGAATTCATCCATATTCCTAGATATATTATATATTTAACTTGTTCAAGTACTTGTCTGTATAACTTCACTTTTATTTCAGGGATATGATTCCTCTTCGTAAAACAGACTAGTTGAGTTTTAGTCACCGATAGTCGAAAACTAACATTTGTTAGCCCATTTTTCCACTTCATTAACTGCTGATTGTATGACTCTTGTCACATGAGATACATTATGACCCCTTTTCCATATCGCTCCATCGTCAGCATAGAGAGATCTTCCTATATCTATTTTAACATTATGGAACAAAAAAGATGCCTACTACCACCTCTTTATTAACTTGAGCCATTCTTATGTCTGTTTCTAAACTAATAACAGCATCTAATGTACTTCATCCTTTAAGGAATCCACTCTGATGTGGTGAAATAATCTCTTACCTTTCTATAGTTCAATCTACACACAATCATACATTCCATTAATTTACACAAATTAGACGTTAATGCTATAGATCTATAACTTTCAGCATTATGCTTGTTCTTGGCTTGCTTTAAAACAGGAATAATAACCCCGTGTTTCCATGAAGAAGGAAGTTTCCCTGATCTCCACACTTCATTAAAAAGACGCAATAAAAAGTTCAGAACAAAATCTGATACATTTTTGATCATCATATAACATATCTCATCCTTTCCTGGTGAAGTTTTTAAAAAATCTTCCAACAGCTCTCTTTAATTCATTTAGTGAGAATTCCACATCAAGATGTTCATTAGAAGGCCTTTTCTCCATCCTAATATGTGGATGTTCCTTTATACCTTGTTCTCTATTTATTTTCATTTATTCTGATATATTATTATTGCTATGTACTTTAACAAATTAACAGTCTAGTATTTCTGCCTTATCAGCATTAGTCACAGCTAATCCTTCCCCATTATTTAAAACAGGTATTCCAAAATTTCTCTTTAAGCCACCCATCTTTCTTATCATACCCCATACTTCACTGACATTAACCTCCTCCCCTATAGAATTACAATAATTCCTCCAGTAATTCTTTTTAGCATGTCTAATTACCCTCCACACATTCGCGTGTGCTTTTTTATATAAAATAAAATCATCAAATATAAACATCTTCCTAACCTTTTTAAAAGCATTATTTCTGGCTTGTATTGCTTTGTTACATAATTCTGTCCACAATGGTACTGATTTCTTTCTTTTTCCCCCTTTACTCTTCCCAATAACCTCTTCAAATTACCATGGTAACTAAAGTTTTCCCTAATAAATCATAGTTAGGATACTGCAGGTGGTGCTAATAATGAAGTAAGTATATAACTATTATAAACGCAAATATATAACTTGCTTGAATTATATATATGTTTGCCCTAAACCATGCATTTGTCTGTCTCTAAATGTCACTTAAAGGTATAGTCCACCCAAAAATGAAATTCCTATCATAATTTTCTCCCCCTCATGCTCCAAATCTGGGGTGCGTTTACCAAAAGCAACTATGGTCACTATTGGAAACTATGGGAAACGAACCCCTGTATGACTCACTTTCATCTGTGGAACACAAACTCCTTTGACATGAAAAAAAAAAGTAGTTGAAATATATCACATTTTAAATAAATAATTATACATGCAAATGAATATCATATATAAATGAATAATATACATGACAGCACACTGGGAATAAGCAAAATTAGGCCTAGGTATGCTATATTTATTTTTTACAGATGTTTGGAGTTACCATGGTTACATTTTTGTTTGTTACATTTTTCATATGTATGTGTCCAACATGTAAGAGATCTTTGGATGTCAGACACCTACATATGGAGGATCATCTGCGTCTCCTCTGACTCAGAAACAATGGGGTCTTGTATATTACTTCATTAAAACCAAGACCCTGCTGGTTTTTTAAGGTCAAGGAGGATTAAAATCATATTAGCCAACGTACTTCGACGCTTGATTCAGGGAGCGCAAATTGCTCCTAACAGCAGGCAAAGCCGAGAGCCCAGATTGCACGCCAGGTACGATAAACCCCACCTTTACAGGCCGCCGGTCTGAAACCCTCACTTATGATTACGCTTGTACGCGCTTCCACACGCATAACCGTACGGCTAAACCCACACATACACCTGCTCCTATCAGCAGCCCAGTGGGGCTCTTAATGAAAAGTAGATTATACCTGTAGACAGAAGACTGCTGTACTCGTGACACATGCTTGGCAAAGGTGCTGGAAAAACAGTGTCACAGTTTTATGGATGTTTGTGGAGCTGGTTACCCATGGTCATTTACCATGAAGGTTAACCTCCGAACACATAAAATGTCTCAAAATGACTTCCTGCCGTATAGAGCTAATGCTCTCCATATGGCTGTATATGGAAGCATAATGTCTCTAATTCTTCACAGACGCAAACTAAATGTGTCTGCATGAATTAGAGCATGTGTGATACATTCTGCAATTGGTGAAACGTCCCGTGTCATTACAACTGGCCTCCTAACATTCTGTTATCATGAATTCCCCACCTCAGTTACGAATTTGACTTTGTTTTCTTTTTGAAGCTGGTAGCACATTCTGATGGCTGGTAGGCCGTTGTAAAAAAACTAGCTTGCTGCTGGAGCTAGTTTTAGTCCGGCCAGCAGGGGGTGCTCATTCCCTGACTTGTATGGGTGCAAAAGTCTTAGTCTAACGAATCTTACTTCAGAATGTAAAATGAAGCAACCTTCTGATAAAGCGTCAGACCGGCACCTGTAAAAAGGAGCGTAGTTCAGATGAGGCATTGAACTAGTCTCCTGACATTCTGTTGTCATTAATTCCCCTCCTTAATTATGAATTTGACTTCATTGTTTAAGCTGGTAGCTCATCCTGATGGCCGCATTGTGCATGTCAGGATGCGCTACCCCTCTATTAGAGCAGCTTTATTAAAGCACAGGCTACGAACTCAGCTGTGGCATGCAGTAGGCAGAGTCTGGTTCCTCACTATATACAGGTGCATCTCAATAAATTTAGAATGTTTTGGAAAAGTTCATTTATTTCAGTAATTCAACTCCGATTGTGAAACTCGTGTATTAAATTCAATGAACAGACTGAAGTAGTTTAAGTCTTTGGTTATTATAATTGTGATGATTTTGGCTCACATTTAACCAAAAACCACCAATTCACTATCTCAACAAAATAGAATATGGTGACATGCCAATCAGCTAATCAACTCAAAACACCTGCAGAGGTTCCCTGAGCCTTCAAAATGGTCTCTCAGTTTGGTTCACTAGGCTATACAATCATGGGGAAGACTGCTGATCTGTTAGTTGTCCAGAAGACAATTATTGACACCCTTCACAAGGAGGGTAAGCCACAAACATTCATTGCCAAAGAAGCTGGCTGTTCACAGAGTGCTGTATCCAAGCATGTTAACAGAAAGTTGGGTGGAAGGAAAAAGTGTGGAAGAAAAAAGATGCACAACCAACCGAGTTGAGCACCGCAGCCTTATGCGGATTGTCAAGCAAAATCGATTCAAGAAATTTGAGTGAACTTCACAAGGAACGGACTGAAGCTGGGGTCAAGGCATCAAGAAGCCACCACACACAGACATGTCAAGAAATTTGGCTAGTTGTCTTATTCCTCTTGTTAAGCCACTACTGAACCACAGACAACATCAGAGGCAACTTACCTGGGCAAAGGAGAAGAAGAACTGCACTGTTGCCCAGCGGTCCAAAGTCCTATTTTCAGATGAGACCAAATTTCATTTGGAAACCAAGGTCCTAGAGTCTGGAGGAAGGGTGGAGAAGCTCATAGCACAAGTTGCTTGAAGTCCAGTGTTAAGTTTCCACAGTCTGTGATGATTTGGGGTGCAATGTCATCTGCTGGTGTTGGTCCATTGTGTTTTTGAAAACCAACGTCACTGCACCCATTTACCAAGAAATTTTGGAGCACGTCATGCTTCCTTCTGCTGACCAGCTTTTTGAAGATGCTGATTTCATTTTCCAGCAGGATTTGGCACCTGCCCACACTGCCAAAAGCACCAAAAGTTGGTTAAATGACCATGGTGTTACTGTGCTTGACTGGCCAGCAAACTCACCAGACCTGAACCCCATAGAGAATCTATGGGGTATTGTCAAGAGGAAAATGAGAAACAAGAGACCAAAAAATGCAGATGAGCTGAAGGCCACTGTCAAAGAAACCTGGGCTTCCATACCACCTCAGCAGTGCCACAAACTGATCACCTCCATGCCATGCCGAATTGAGGCAGTAATTAAAGCAAAAGGAGCCCCTACCAAGTATTGAGTACATGTACAGTAAATTAACATACTTTCCAGAAGGCCAGCAATTCACTAAAAATGTTTTTTTATTGGTCTTATGAAGTATTCTCATTTGTTGAGGAATTGGTGGGTTTTTGTTAAATGTGAGCCAAAATCATCACAGTTAAAAGAACCAAAGACTTAAACTACTTCAGTCTGTGTGCATTGAATTTATTTAATACACGAGTTTCACAATTTGAGTTGAATTACTGAAATAAATGAACTTTTCCACGACATTCTAATTTATTGAGATGCACATGTATAAGCAGGCCAGAGCCTGGTCAGTACACTGGTGGGAGACCATTTGTGAAAACGTAGCTTGCTGCTGCAGCTAATTTTAGTCCAGCCAGCAGGGGGTGATCATTCCCTGACTTGAATGGGTGCAAAAGTCCTAGTGTAATGATACTGACTTTAGACTGTGAAAAGGAGCATCCTGCAGCTTTATTAAGTTGAAGGCTACGAACGCAGCTGTGGCATTAAACCTGCCTCCTGACATTTTGTTGTCATGAATTCCCCACCTCAGTTAAGAATTTGACTCTGTTTTCTTTTTGAAGCTGGTAGCACATTCTTATGGCTGGTAGGCCGTTATGAAAAACTAGCTTGCTGCTGGAGCTTTTTTTAGTCCGGCCAGCAGGGGGTGCTCATTCCTTGACTTGTATGGGTGCAAAAGTCTTAGTATAATGAATCGGACTTCAGAATGTAAAACATAAGCAACCTTCTGATAAAGCGTGAGACCGAGTGTTGTTAGAGTGTCGTTCAGATGAGGCATTAAATTGGCCTCCTGACAGTCTGTTGTCATTAATTCCCCACCTTAATCATGAATATGACCTCATTATTTAAGCTGGTAGTGCGTCCTGATGGCCACATTGAGCTTGTCAGGATGTGCTACACCTCTATTAGAGCAGCTTTATTAAGGCACAGGCTACGAATGCAGCTGTGGCACGCAGTTGGCAGAGTCTGGTTCCTCACTAAAACTAAGCAGGCCAGAGCCTCATCAGTACACCGGTGGGAGACCATTTGTGAAAATGTAGCTTGCTGCTGCAGCTAGTTTTAGTCCAGCCAGCAGGGGGTGATCATTCCCTGGCTTGAATGGGTGCAAAAGTCCTAGTGTAATGACCCAGACTTCAGACTGTGAAAAGGAGCATCCTGCAGATGAGGCATTAAACTGGCCTCCTGACATTCTGTTGTCATTAATTCCCCACCTTAATCATGAATTTGACCTCATTGTTTAAGCTGGTAGCGCATCCTGATGTCCACTTTGAGCTTGTCAGGATGCGCTACCCCTCTATTAGAGCAGCTTTATTAAGGCACAGGCTACGAATGCAGCTGTGTCATGCAGTTGGCAGAGTCTGGTTCCTCACTAAAACTAAGCAGTTCTGAGCCTGGTCAGTACACTGGTGGGAGAACATTTGTGAAAAAGTAGCTCGCTGCTGCAGCTAGTTTTAGTCCAGCCAGAAGAGGCAGATCATTCCCTGGCTTGAATGGGTGCAAAAGTCCTAGTGTAATGACCCGGACTTCAGACTGTGAAAAGGAGCATCCTGCAGATGAGGCATTAAACTGGCCTCCTGACATTCTGTTGTCATGAATTCCCCACATCAGTTACGAATTTGACTTTGTTTTCTTTTTGAAGCTGGTAGCACATTCTGATGACTGGTAGGCCGTTGTGAAAAACTAGCTTGCTGCTGGAGCTTTGTTTAGCCCGGCCAGCAGGGGGTGCTCATTCCCTGACTTATATAGGTGCAAAAGTTTTAGTATAATGAATCGGACTTCAGAATGTAAAACATAAGCAACCTTCTGATAAAGCGTGAGACCGAGTGTTGTTAGAGTGTCGTTCAGATGAGGCATTAAACTGGCCTCCTGACAGTCTTTTGTCATTAATTCCCCACCTTAATCATGAATATGACCTCATTGTTTAAGCTGGTAGCGCATCCTGATGGCCGCATTGAGCTTGTCGGGATGTGCTACACCTCTATTAGAGCAGCTTTATTAAGGCACAGGCTACGAATGCAGCTGTGGCATGCAGTAGACAGAGTCTGGTTCCTCACTAAAACTAAGCAGTTCTGAGCCTGGTCAGTACACTGGTGGGAGATCATTTGTAAAAATGTAGCTTGCTGCTGCAGCTAGTTTTAGTCCAGCCAGCAGGGGGTGATCATTCCCTGGCTTGAATGGGTGCAAAAGTCCTAGTGTAATGACGCAGACTTTAGACTGTGAAAAGGAGCATCCTGCAGATGAGGCATTAAACTGGCCTCCTGACATTCTTTTGTCATGAATTCCCCACATCAGTTACGAATTTGATTTTGTTTTCTTTCTGAAGCTGGTAGCACATTTTGATGGCTGGAAGGCCGTTGTGAAAAACTAGCTTGCTGCTGGAGCTAGTTTTAGTCCGGCCAGCAGGGGGTGCTCATTCCCTGACTTATATAGATGCAAAAGTCTTCGTATAATGAATCGGACTTCAGAATGTAAAACTAAGCAACCTTCTGATAAAGCATTAGCCCGGCAACTGTAAAAAGGAGCGTCGCTCAGATGTGGCATTAAACTGGCCTCCTGACATTCTTTTGCCATTAATTCCCCACCTTAATCATGAATTTGACCTCATTGTTTAAGCTGGTAGCACATCCTGATGGCCGCATTGAGCTAGTCAGGATGCACTACCCCTCTATTAGAGCAGCTTTATTAAAGCACAGGCTACGAACTCAGCTGTGGCATGCAGTAGGCAGAGTCTGGTTCCTCACTAAAGCTAAGCAGGCCAGAGCCTGGTCAGTACACTGGTGGGAGACCATTTGTGAAAATGTAGCTTGCTGCTGGAGCTAGTTTTATTCCTGCCAGCAGGAGAAGATCATTCCCTGGCTTGAATGGGTGCAAAAGTCCTAGTGTAATGGCGAGGTCTTTAGGCTGTGAAAAGGAGCATCCTGCAGATGAGGCATTAACCTGCAAAGACTAATGAGACCTTCCTCAGTTTTCCAGCCTGCAGCCGTAGCAGTTGCTTTTTCATCCTGAAAACTTTGGATTCTGTGCACTAGCTCAAATCAGATTTAAGATTAGGAAAAAAAAAATGCTAAAAATACTTTTTTTTTAGGGTGCCATAACAATTTTTAGGGGAGAAACTAATTAGGGTTGCAGCTTCATGCCAGCACTGCTTAAAACAAGAACTGCTGTTTCTTTGGAAACTGAAGAGAGACTTAAGTATTTCCTGCTGTGGGTGAAAGGCACATTGACATTCATCCTCTGATTCCCTTTGACCTCTGCACCGGCTAAGTCTCAGGCACAGATGCTCAAGCTCGACAAGACCACGACTACAGTACGCAGAGCAAGCATTATCATCTTTTATTACATCATAGCTGGAATTCATTATGACCGGTCAATCTGGCATTCATATATCTTTGTATAATGAGTTCTAAACTGTATAATCTTAAATTATTTTGATATGTATATATTATGTAAACATACATGACCATTAAAAAGTTTGGGGTCTGTAAGATAAGAATTTTAAAAAATGACAAGTATTATATATAGTATATATATATATATACATATACTTATATATATATATATATATTATATATACTGTATATATATTATATAATAAAATGAATGTTTTATTATGTATATATTTTCAGCAAACAATCCTGAAAAAGTGTATCACCGTTTCCACAGAAAATTTTAGCAGCACAACTACTTTCAACATTGTCTACTATTGATATAATAAAGAAATGTTTCTGGCAGCAAAGCGCATATAGAATGATTTCTTGAAGGGATCATGCTGACAATGAAGACTGGAGGAAATGCTGAGGAAATTCACACAATTGTTTGTTTTTTATGTATTTTGAGCAAATGAATGGAGCCTGATGAGCAAAAGAGGACTTTGCAAAAACATTTAAAAAATCCTAACAGAATCGCAGTCTTTTGCAAACAGTATAATGTACATAATATGCAATATTTTCAATATAAGATTTGATTTTTACCCACTACAAAAGTTAAATCTGATTACATAGAAAGTTATAGCTCACCTCTCCTCAATAAACCACACAATTTGAGGTGTATATATATCATGTTCACAGCAGTTATTTTAATATCACTTAAAAAATACTAATGCAGTTTTTATTAAAATTTTACATTTAATTGTTTTAGTTATATTTGTAAAAGTTTCTGTTTTCATTTTATTTTTAGTTAGTTATTATTTTAGTTACATTTTTAGTTAGAGTTTAATAAGTCTGTTGTGTGTTTTTGACATTAAATATTTCTAATGTCAGTTTAGTTTTGCACACGAGTTAACTACAAGAAATTAGAAATGTTATATATATATGGTGTTGTGTGTGTGTGTGGGTATATATACAGTATATATTTTAATATATATTTTTTTAAGTGAATACATTTCAGGTGACTTTTTATTTTTATATGGCACAGTGAGGGATGAGTTATGTACTGAAGGTCAGTATGAGTGTTAGGAGTTAGGAGTTACAGGCCACTAATAAGACATTGTAGCATTTCTAGTGTTTAGGGTGCTTTGGCCTGAGGGAGATGACAGATGGAGAATGTGATCAGATGTGGTATGAACATGTCATTAATCATTAACCCCACTGAGACCCACAGCCCAGCTGATGTTTGATCCTGATGCTCCAGCAGAGAGGCTTGAACTGCTGATTATAGTAAATCTCACATAAGCCTCAGAGAAAAGAGTGACGTGAAGTTTAAGTTTACTTGTAATATTCTTCGGTCTGTTGTCATAGTTACTTAAATCGTTCCGCAAGCACACAATCCTGGTGTAATCACTGACGCTAACATCACAACGGTCCAACAGGGCCAACATCCATCCGAAGCACAGAGGGTTATCCAGATGAGAAACTTCAGGTTGCTATTTCATATTTCAGTTCACAGTTATATAATTACTTTTATAGTTTTTAAAAATATTTTGAATTTGTTTTTAGGATACCCCTAAGGATCATGTGACAATGACGACTGGAAATGAGGCAATGAGGCTGGGAGAAAATTTTAAAAAAGTTGTGTTTTTTTTTACTGTATTTTTTGATCAAATAAAAGCAGCCTTGATGAGCAAAGAGACTTTCAAAAACATTAAAAAATATTTTTTAACTTTAAACTTTTATAGTTTTTAAAAATATTTTGAATTTGTTTTTAGGATTGTTTTTAATTTTTATATTCTGTTTTAATTTTTAGTAATGTTGTTGTGTTTTGTCATTTTTATATATTTTTAAGGTATGCCTATATTGTTTTTATTAATTTTTATTAATGCTGTAAAGATCGCTAAAATATATATGTTTATTTAATTTTTTTTTCAGTTAACATTTATATTTTTAAACAAAAAAATGTTTTTTTTTTTTTTTTTTTTTTTTTTCCAGTACCATTATCTTTAATTTTACAAACCTTTCCATTAAGACTAAAACACAACGCAACGATGTGCAAAATTAATAAATACAGATAAAATCTAACTGTAGTATAGCAATAGTTAGAAAGGGAAGTCGTGGCCTAATGGTTAAAGAGTCAGACTCGTAACCCAAAGGTGTGTAGAAAAAACAGGTTCGAGTCTTTACCCGGCAGGGAGTGTAGGGGGGAAGTTGAAGTACAGGGCATCCTCACATTCAATACAATGACTAGGTGCCTTGAGCAAGGCACTGAACCCCCAACTACTCCCCGGGCGCCACAGCAATATGGCTGCCCACTGCTGTGTGTGTGTGTGTGTGTGTTGTTTGTGTGTGTGTGTGTTGTGTGTGGGTGGGTGTGTGTGTTGTGTGTGTGTGCGCCTGTGGATGGGTGTTAAATGCAGAGCACTTAATTCCAGTATGGGTACACATACTTGGCCACATGCACTTCACTTTCAACTAATTATCTTTTATTACAAATACTCTCTGGGAATTACTTATTCTATTGGTCAATTTGACAACTATCTTTGTATAGTGGGGGCTAATCTGAATCTTATATAACTCTTATAAGGAATATGAAAATAAACAAACAAAAAAATAATTAGGGAATGGCTTTGTAAAATACACAATAAAACATACTTATATAAATATAATATGTTGCAAAGTATGAGGTCAGTAAGAGTTTTATTTATTTTTTTATTCTATGAAAGAAATTAATACTTTTATTCAGCAAAGATGCATTAATTGATCAAAAGTGACAGAAAATAAAAGACCCAGTAAAGGACAGGTTACAATGTTACAAAAAGTCTGTTTCAAATAAATTGTTCTTTTAAAAAAAAATGTATCTCAGATATTTGTTTATGTTGAGATTTCTGACCCGAAAATGTAAATTCTGTCATCATTTACTCACCCTCTTGTTGTTCAATTAAATATTGTCACACATCCATTTTTTTTTCTGTGCATTTACAAAAAAATTAGGACATAAGGTAAAACACAATTAAAGTACGGCAGTACATATTCCGGTGTCCGGAAGTATTTTGTTTAAATTACCTCCTTACAAAAAAGTGATTGAAGTGAAAGATCATGGAGTTAGTCAAACTTTAGAACCTAATCAGTACAATTTCCTTTTGCTGTGCATTTCTGCTCTTGTTGCCTGTCCTAAAGTGAGAGAAAAACGCTTTGCCTAAAGAAAACTTAAATATGTACCTATTCAATAACCCTCTGGACATGCAAACAGAATCAAACAGCTGACATCCATGTTTGATGTCATTCCCAGGGTGCTGACGAGAGAATGTTCTGATGTGGATGTGTGAAGAGAAACTCTGTGACACTTACAGTATATGTTTAAAGTGTCCTTTCTCTTTCACTCCCTCATGGATCAGTATATGAGGAGGGGAGGGTAAAGAAGATCTGATATATTTCAGCAGTCCTCCTGTGATCATTTTTCATGGCTTTTTATCACAGCATCCTGCAGATCTGAGTTGGTCTCCTCCTCCTGTGCTACTCCATGCACTGATCCTCCTCCTCCGGTCTCTTTCGCACACACATGCCACGCCAGCTTGCATCATGGAAAATATCCACACATCCAACTAAGATTTTTTCCATTGAAAACATCTCGCAACTGCTCTCCTACTCTAATCTCCATCCTTGAACGGTTCTGTCAGAGGGAGATCGCAGCAGACAGCCGATGATTACAAAAAAAAAAAAAAAAAAAAAAAAAAAAACTGACTTTTAGCCAATAATTAGAGTCCGGGTTTGGTTGCAGGCTGTTTGTTCTTGTGCAATGGTTTGTTTTTCCTTTCTGATCATTTGATGATCATACTATTATTTTTTTCTCTATCTATGCTCAGTGGAAAACACACACATATATATATAATAGAAGATCATTTCGCCATTTCCATGGCAACTAAACCCTCAGTTCAAAGGTAGCTGTGGGATAAAAGTGTTTTGGGTCTTTATGAAGCAGGATAAATATTGTGCTGCTACTGTACGCTGTCTGAATAACAGGGTCATGGAAATGAATGGCTGGATGGTCATTAGTGAAAATGTATTTGTGCAAAGTTGCAATCTACCGGTCTGCCTATCTATCGGTGACGTGTGTAGAAACATCTGGTGTTGTAGAAGGGTATTTGTGAGGACATGGGGACGACATGGCCAGATGCCTGAAGGCTCTGCTGGAGACTTGAACAGGGGGACAATCGCTCTGATAACTGTCGCAGCGAGCTGGCCCTCGACTCTTTGAATGCACAGCGTACATTTCCTTACAGAGTTACACACATTTCTGATTATTGATTTGAGTCATTTTGAGATACTGTATTGAAAGCATATAAACAAAATGATGAAACTGTTCATATTCAGAGAAAGAAAGAACTATAGGACAAGCATTATGTTTATAATAAGTTCACACAGTAAAAAGGGACTGTTGAGAGGAAACATGGTGCTTACATTTGTGAGTTGGTGAGTTCCCTTTCAGTCAGTCACGTTCTACATTACGTCAGTCGTGACTGATGAATTGGGATCTCGCCCGAGAGCCCAATCACCTTCGAGTGTAAACTAAACAAGCCAATGACAGTTGGCATGCGCGTTTCGCCACGCGCACCCTGCCCCGCCGCGCGGGTATAATAGGAGAGCGCGTGCAAACGCACATCAGCTTTTCACTTCGGAGCCGAGCCTTCTCAGGATGAATCTCTGCGATGTGTTGGATTGTTTGACAGAGAAGCACAAGAAAAACAGAAACAGCTGGCGTTGGTGTTACGGCGTGTCAGCGGGGGTTGCCATCCAGGCTGCTGAAACCTGAGCGAACTGCAGCTGCCATTCTGCGGTCTCATCGCGACCTCCCCTGGGCGCTTCAGCGCTCTCTCTAAAAGAATGTTTTTCCTTTTCAAAAAAGAGACAATTTCTAAAAGAGCTTCACGAGCGACAGGCGACTTTTTAAAGACGGCTTCCCGCTTGTGCGTTTCTGGATGTGGTCGCTTCCTGGCTTCATCTGATGGTCATGATCGCTGCGTCTCGTGCCTGGGCTTACAGCACGCTGAAGCAGCGCTCATGGATGAGTCATGTTCTCAGTGCGGGAACATGACCATCGCGACGTTGCGGTCTAGATACCTCCTCATTAAACCTGAGGATCACGGTGAGAGCTTCCCCGTCGAGTACGTATCGCGGGCCCTCTAATTCTTCGGGCGTGTCGCACCACTGGTGGTCACCGAAGATGTTGCTGGGTCCTGGACAAAGGGACGGGGGTCAGCATCTTTAGGATGACAGGATGTCGATGAGGAAACGGAGAGGGGCGAGCGATTGCTCTGGAGATGCGGGATGGCCTGAGCTGCCTCAAGTCAGGAAGTTTTTAGTGGCGTTGCCAAGTCGATCCAGAGCTGTGCTATGATTTAACGGGCAGAGAGGGTGTCGGGCTGAAAACGTGCACTGTGAGGCGCCTCCTCCTCCGCCCGAACGCTCGAGGATGGATGATGGGTTTCCTGGAGGCGCCAGGTTCCGGGAGCCGGGGGAAAGCGCACGGCCGGTTCCATTCTTCCAGGAAGTGCATGAGGAGGTTACTAGGTCTTGGAAGGCACCTTTTTCCTGCCTGAAACAGACTTGGTGCCTCCTCCGTCCTCACCACCCTCGCCGTGTGACACAGGGGGTGGTGCTGACCAGGTTTATGGCTGCAGGGCAAGGAAATGCGCCACGGCGAAAAAGAACATCGTTTCTTCTTAGGGTGGTGCCACAGAAAGTCACTGCGCGGGCCCTGGGTCAGTCGATGTCCACATTGGTGGTCCAGGAGTGCCAACTATCCATATCTATGGGGAACTTGGCGGAATATGAGGGGGAGGAAGACAAGCACGCTGACTGGACTCACAGATCCCCAGGCCGCGCCTCTATTCGGCGCAGCGGTGGAGGGTCCAACAGTTCTAAGAAGCCAAGAAGGCAAGACAAGAGGTTTTCGACAATCATGCCCGCGGGTCAGTCAGGGCAGGCCACGGGACAAGAAGCGTCCATGAGATGGGGGCGACCCGGGCTGGGGCTATGGATCATGCTCTTCAGGAGATGAGTGATACGCACCACTCTTCCAGGAGGAGGGCGCGGTGTGGAGAATCTTTTGGTTTAACACGTTTTGTTTCTGTTCAGACATGGCTACCCAGCCGCGGTGGTACCCAAAACTAAATAAAGAGCAGTTTCCTTGCTCCGGGGCCAAGAGTCGAGGATGGCCCAGTGAAGGACCAGACTCCACACGGCCGTAATCAACCTTCCTTTCGCATATGGGCAGCAGGGTCCGGTTTGTTCAGGACGCGAGCCTCCTCGCAAGCACACATGACCAGCTGGGGAGCGGTAGGTAAGTGCGCGCCACGCACTCAGGGGACCCCAACATGGGACGCACAGACTACTAGTGGGTCGGTGTGTCCCTGGTCCGCTCTTTTCGTCGCTGGGGGACCTGGTTAGCATCCCAAGGCCGTCTCGTGGCTTTGAGAACCATTTATCAGACTCGGCGACGAAATTCAGTTCGCCACGGCGTCCTCCAAGTTCAGGGGAAATGAGTTCACTATGTGCGGGGACAGGGATTGCCTGTCTCTTGCGTGCAGAGATCGCGGTCTGCTGGCGAAAAGGAAGTGATATAGCCGGTCTCTCCAGCCGAGATGAGGAAGGGGTTTTATAGCCCATAGTTCATCGTACCCAAGAAAGGCGGTGGGTTACGGACAATCTTGGACCTGCGAGTTTTGAACCGGGCCCTTCACAAGCTCCCGATCAGGATGTTGACGCAGAGAAAGAAAGACAGAAATGCATCTTTCAATGCGTCCGTCCTTTCGATTGGTTAGCAGCGATCGACCTCAAGGACGCGTACTTTCATGTCGCGATTATCCTCGACACAGCCCGTTTCTCCGCTTTGCGTTCGAAGGACGAGCATATCAGTACAAGGTCCTACCCTTCGGACTATCCCTGTCGCCTCGTGTCTTCACCAAGGTCGTGGGGGCAGCCCTCGTTCCATTGAGGGAAGCGGGCATTCGCTTTCTCAACTATCTCGACGACTGGCTCATATTGGCCCAGTCCAGAGCGCAGTCGTGCGAACACAGTGATATGGTGCTCAGTCACCTCAGCCGGTTGGGGCTTCGGGTCAACTGGGAAAAGAGCAAACTCTCCCGGTGCAGAGGATCTCTTTTCTCGACATGGAGCCAGACTCGGTCAACCTCTCTGCACGTCTCTCAATAGAGCGTGCGCAGTCGATGCTGAACCGCCTGGGGTCCTTCCAGTGCAAGACGACAGTTCCACTGAAACAATTTCAGAGGCTACCGGGGCATATGGCATCCGCAGCCGCTGCCACGCCGCTCGGGTTGCTTCATATGAAACCGCTTCAGCGTTGGCTTCACGACCGGGTCACGAGATGGGCATGGCGACACGGCACTTACCGGGTTTCAGTCACCCCGTTCTGCCGTCAGACCTTTGGCCGGTGGGCAGATCTTGCCTTTCTTCGGAAAGGGGTGTCCCTTAGGCAAGTATCCAGGCATGCTGTTGTGTCAACAGATGCCTCCGCCACGGGCTGGGGTGCCATGTGCAGTGGGAAGGCAGCTGCGGGGCTCTGGGGCGGACCTCAAGAATGAGTGGCTATCAAATGCATGAGTTTCTTGCAAGCAGTACTGGATCGCTCTGAGCCGTTCTTCAAATCGCTGATGCTGCACGACAACAAGCAATGTATGGTCCGTAGGACAACACTCGCCGTGGCGTACATCAACTTACCAAGGGCGGGGTCTACGCTCAGTCCATGTCACAACTCGCCAGCCATTCCTCCTCTGGAGTCAGAAGCATCTGAGGTCGCTTTGCGCAGTTCATGTCCCAGGCGTGATCAATCGTTTTGCAGCCGAAGAGCTCTAACGTACAGCCCGCCCGTCCGGGAGATGGCGGATCCACCCGAGACGTCCAGCCTGATTTGGAGATGCTTGGGGGATGCTAAGGTCTAGACTGTTTTTGCATCCCCAGACACGTCCCATGCAGTGTGTTTTAAATCCCTGGCAGAGGGGAACACGGCACGGACGCACTGGCGTTCAGCTGGCCTCGGGGCCTACGCAAATTTGCGTTTCCCCCAGTGAGCCTTCTCGAACAGACACTGTGCAAGGTCAGGGAGGACGAGGAGCAGGTCCTCCTGGTAGCGCCATACTGGCCCAGTCGGACTTGGTTCCCCAAAGAGGGGGCACCCTCTGGCACCCGCGTCCAGATTGTGGAATCTCCACTTATGGTCCCTGGATGGGATGCGGAGGTTCTAGGTGGGCTATCTCCAGCGGTAGTGAACACCATCGCTTCAGCTAGAGCCCCTTCTACCAGACACGCTTACAGGCTGAAGTGGGGAACAATGTTTGTGGATTGGTTTTTGATCTTCCTTCCGGGAAGAAGAGGAAGACCCCGTAGATGCCCGATTGCAGTCGTGCTTTCTTTCCTGCTGGATGGGTTGGAGCGAAGGCTGTCTCCATCCACCCTTAAAGTGTATGTTGCTGCCATTGCCGCACATCACGAGGCAGTGGACGGTAAGTCTCTGGGGAAGCACGATCTGGTCATCAGGTTTCTCAGAGGGGCAAGGAGGATGAATCCTCCGCGCTCTCACCTGTTACCCTCTTGGGATATTATAACTCGGTACCTGGAGGACTTGATATGAAGGAGCTCGAGCTTAAGTTTCTGTCGTTAAAGACAGCGCTCCTCACCGCATTTGCCTCGGTCAAGAGGGTAGGGGACCTACAGGCATTCTCGGTCGACGATTCGTGACTAGAATTCGGGACGGGTAACTCTCAAGTTGTCATGAGACCCCGGCCCGGATATGTGCCCAAAATTCCCACCACACCTTTTAGGGATCAGGTGTTGAACTTGCAAGCGCTGCCCCGGGAGAGGCAGACCCAGCCATCGCTCTGCTCTGTCCCGTGCGCGCTCTGCGCATTTACGTGGACCGTACGTGGAGCTTTAGGACCTCAGACCAGCTCTTTGTTTGCTTTGGAGGTCAGCAGAAGGGAAATGCTGTCTCCAAACAAAGACTTGCCCATTGGTTAGTGGAGGCTATAGTCTTGGCTTACCAGGCCCAACGGTTACCATGCCCCTTTGGAGTGAGAGCTCACTCTACGAGAGGAGTTGCATCTTCTAGGGCATTGGCGCGGGGAGCTTCGATAGCAGACATCTAACCCACATTGCGAGATTCTATAATCTCCGGTAGAGGCCTGGGTCCTCAGTGTATAGCCTCAGGTAGGCGAGTAAGTAGAAGTCACACCGGACACGCTCTGGTATTGTCGATCAAAGCTTGCTGAGCCATTCCCCCTAAGGACGGATACGTGAGCTTCTTTCTTCTGCTTCTCCGTTTCAAGTTCCCTTGTGCTGGGCTATGTGCCCGTGTGTAGTGATTCCCCCTTTTGGTGATCCTACATGTGTATTCTTCCATGGTATGGCTCCCCTCATGGTAAGCCCGTGTCTTTCTCTGGCAGTCGTTCTCTGCCATCTCTGTTGGAGGGAACAGAGACATTACGTTCCGTCGCCACAGTTGCTGTAGCACCGCTGTACAGCCGGGGCGCGTAGTCTCGGCTCCTCAGCGAAAAACTGATGTGCGTTTGCACACTCTCTTCTTTTATACCCGCGCTGCGGGGTGGGGTGCGTGTGGCGAAACACGCACGCCAAATGTCATTGGCTTGTTTAGTTAACACTCGAAGGTGATTGGTCTCTCTAGCGAGGATCCCAATTCGTCAGTTACTGATGTAACGTCTCTGTTCCCTCCTTAAGGGAACGAGGGTTACACAAGTAAACGAGACGTTCCCAACTGTCCAAATAATTGTCCTCAGTAACACTAAAACACTAAAATTTTAATTTGTTCATTCATTGCCTTTTTTGAGTTCAAATTAATCTCAATAATTTCAATTAAAATGAATTGAGTTAGCAAACAGGATGCAGAAATTAAACTGTAAATTGAAACTGAATGTCAGAAAGTACAAATAAATGAAGTGAAATTCAAAGGAATCCTTATAAATACTATTTAAGTTCTGTGATAAACTAGGACCCGAAAGGACAACAAGATAGCTAGATAGATAGAAGACCCGACCTACAGGAAGACAGTAGATAGATGATAGATACTAGATAGATAGAATAGATAGATAGATAGATAGATAGATAGATAGAACGACAGACGGCTGGACGGACGGATAGATAGATAGAAGAATAGATAGATAGATAGAAGAAGATAGATAGATAGACTAGACGACAGACGACGGATTGGTAGATAGATAGATCAGATAGTAGATAGCAGAGAGGAATGAAGGATAGATAGTAGCTGATAGGAACGACAGACGGACGGATGATAGATAGATAGATAGATAGATAGATAGATAGATAGATAGATAGATAGATAGAACGACAGACGGACGGACAGATAGATAGATAGATAGATAGATAGATAGATAGATAGATAGATAGATAGATAGATAAGACCTTTAACTGTAATAACTTTGGATAAATGCATTTGCTAATTGACAAATCATTAATCTGTTGAACTTACTTGTCCTTGTTTAGCGTGATTCTGTTGATCCATTTTTAATTACACTACCACAGACTCTACATAACCGCATCTTCATATTAGTGTCTCCTTCTGCTCCTTGTCTGACATGGTCACTGCAAGCCTTGTAAACAAATGACAATATAAATTACTCTCATTACCGCAGTCAGTGGCACATAACGGAAACCTGGAGTGACGCCACCACCCCACATTGGAACGACAAATCTGTGCAGAGGGCAATCCACATCTACTCTTGTTTAGACAGGCCAAATATAACCCTGTCTCCCTCATCCTCTCCATCACTCTACACTTCTGTTCTAATACATCAGGTGTACTCGGCTCCAGACCCCAGCGTGCAGACTTTAAATGTCTGGGTATGTGTGCATGAGAGCTTTAATAACGCATGCTAGCTTGATTTATGACAAAAGAGAGCTAAAACCATCTGTAAGTTTACTGAATCATCAGCCAGCAGTGGCAAAGTTTAGAAGTCTATTAGTATGTAGAAAAAAAGGATTAGTATAATCAAAAAGATCCATATAATGAAGTTTCAAAAAAGCAAATATTTCCCATAGCAAACGTCAACCCCCTTGTAATAAATATTCTGTATTATTACATTTT
Organism: Sinocyclocheilus anophthalmus; assembly: GCA_018155175.1. Lineage (NCBI taxonomy): Eukaryota > Metazoa > Chordata > Actinopteri > Cypriniformes > Cyprinidae > Sinocyclocheilus > Sinocyclocheilus anophthalmus. The sequence continues at coordinate 69,968 of JADLZN010006005.1, read as the reverse complement.
CTAAAGACAGTGTGAGTGGTGCTCGTTGTGCAAATCTCACCACAATGCTATTGAGTGATTACCATTCGCACCATTGGGAAATGCAGCCCCAGGTCGTATTTCAGCACAAAAACAAAAAACTTAATTTTCCTTAAGAAAATGAAGTCTTTTGCTTATATTATTAATGGTCAATGTACAAGACTTCCCTGCAAGCTCATTTGATTGGTGGAATTTTCTGTATAGCATAATTTTCACCTACAAATTCAGCTTTTAAACACTACTAAATATTAATAATATAATATTTTATATATAGTATATATATAGATAATATATATATATATATATATATACAGTGTTACGGAAAGTATTTCACCCCCCTTACATTTTTCACTCTTTTTATATTGCAGCCATTTGCTAACATCATTTAAGTTAATTTTTTTCCTCATTACTGTACACACAGCACCCCATATTGACAAAAAAACACAAAATTGTTGACATTTTTTCAGATTTATTAAAAAAGAAAACTGAATATCACGTGGTCTTAAGTATTCAGACCCTTTGCTGTGACACTCATATATTTAACTCAGGTGCTGTCCATTTCTTCTGATCATCCTTGAGATGGTTCTACACCTTCATTTGAGTCCAGCTGTGTTTGATTTATACTGATTGGACTTGATTAGGAAAGCCACACACCTGTCTATATAAGACCTTACAGCTCACAGTGCATGTCAGAGCAAATGAGAATCATGAGGTCAAAGGAACCGCCTGAAGAGCTCAGAGACAGAATTGAGGCAAGGCACAGGTCTGGCCAGGTTTTCAAAAAAATTTCTGCTGCACTTAAGGTTTCCTAAGAGCACAGTGGCCTCCATATCCTTAAATGGAAGACGTTTGGGATGACCAGAACCCTTCCTAGAGCTGGCCTTCTGGCCAAACTGAGCTATCGGGGGAGAAGAGCCTTGGTGAGAGAGGTAAAGAAGAACCCAAAGATCACTGTGGCTCAGCTCCAGAGATGCAGTCGGGAGATGGGAGAAAGTTGTAGAAAGTCAACTATCACTGCAGCCCTCCACCAGTCGGGGCTTTATGGCAGAGTGGTCCGACGGGAAGCCTCTCCTCAGTGCAAGACACATGGAAGCCCGCATGGAGGACTCCAAGATGGTGAGAAATAATATTCTCTGGTCTGATGAGACCAAGATAGAACTTGTTGGCCTTAATTCTAAGCGGTATGTGGGAGAAAACCAGGCACTGCTCATCACCTGTCAATACAGTCCCAACAGTGAAGCATGTGGTGGCAGCATCATGCTGTGGGGGTGTTTTTCAGCTGCAGGGACAGGACGACTGGTTGCAATCGAGGGAAAGATGAATGCGGCCAAGTACAGGGATATCCTGGACGAAAACCTTCTCCAGAGTGCTCAGAGTGCTCAGGACCTCAGACTGGGCCGAATTTTTACCTTCCAACAAGACAATGACCCTATTTAAGCACACAGCTAAAATAACGAAGATTGCTTTCACAAACCAACTCTGTGCTGTTCTGCATGGCCAGACCAGAGCCCTGACTTAAACCCAGTTGAGCATCTTTGGAGAGACCTAAAAATGGCTGTCCAACAATGTTTACCATCCAACCTGACAGAATTGGAGAGGATCTGCAAGAAGGAATGGCAGAGGATGCTCAAATCCAGGTGTGAAAAATTTGTTGCATCTTTCCCAAAAGACTCATGGCTGTATTAGATCAAAAGGGTGCTTCTACTAAATACTGAGCAAAGGGTCTGAATACTTAGGACCATGTGCTATTTCAGGTTTTCTTTTTTAATAAATCTGCACAAATGTCAACAATTCTGGTGTTTTCTGTCAATATTGGGTGCGGTGTGTACATTAATGAGGAAAAAATTACTTAAATGATTTTAGCAAATGGTTGCAATATAACAAAAAGTGAAAAATTTAAGGGTGTTTGAATACTTTCCGTACCCACTGTATTATATATATTATGTAAATAATTTTAAATAATGTGAATGGGTGGCTTGAATGGGATTTAAGTTATTAAAAATCTATTTCTGAACATTGTTTTTATTTACATACTGTTGCACTTTGTGAAGTCAGTGGCAGTCACATGGTCTGTCACCTGTCAGAAAACAAAATGTCACAGATGAGATGTTAATATTACAGTGACTGATTTCACTGTTCTATACATAATTTCAGCTCCACATTTAGCATTATTATTAAATATAAAGTATGGAAAAATTCAGCATCCTGAGCAATTTTGATTCATGCATTGATAATAGTTAATCTTGTTCATGATATGAGGTATTATGCACACTGCAATTTACATACACTTTCCTTTGCATAATGTACATTTTTAGCAGAAAGAAAAATTATTTGTGGTTGAACTGAATGATGAATGATGTTTTATTTTAGCAGAAAGAAAAATTATTTGTGGTTGAACTGAATGATGAATGATGTTTTATTTTAGCAGAAAGAAAAATTATTTGTGTTTGAACTGAATGATGAATGATGTTTTATTTTTACCAGCATGTTGCGGTAATTTGTGATCAGATATTCAAAAGCTACACGGCCACATGGAATCAACTGTACAGTTCAGCTGAATTGAATCAATACTGACTTAAGCTAAACATCAACACTATGTTGTACCCTGTTTTCTGTAGAGCTGCTTATAACTGAACTGAAATTATTTAATTTAATTATTATGATCTTTATGATCTGAATTAACACTGAACTGACTTGAGCTGAATAATGACACTATTTGTTTGCTAGAGCTGTTTTACAGCAGAATTGGGATTTATCTCATATTTGATGAAGTTTGCATCAGTAATTCTGTTATTTTCCTATTTAATACTATGAAGCTGCTTTGAAACGATCTGTACTGAAAAAAAGGTCCAAAATCTGTCACTGGGGCGGTACCTTATTTACTCCTAAAGAGTGCATTTTATTACCTTAAAAGTACCTAAATGGTGCATTTTTTGTATATTTTGAAAAGGTACCACCCTAATGACAGCTTTTGGACCTTTTTAAAAAAAAAAAAAACTATATAAATAAAGGTGACTTGACTTCAAAGAAGTTAAGTATTCTAGGACCCCGGCAAATCAAAACATAAAATATATAAACATAACAGTAACATGTTTGCTTTAACAAGCACTAATAATGATTAATATGCATAAGGACAATGTAAAGACAGCAAATGGACTTCTTCCTATATTATGTGCTCATAGAGGTCATCCAGTGAGCGTTTGGGTTAGGTAGCAGACTGATTCATCGGCTCTGGCTTGTCCTCTCTGCTCTTTGCGGCCTGTTAGGGGATCATGGGAGAGTTATGATGTCACTTCCAGCACACTTTAATGGGGGGTCTCAGGGCCGTCGCCACCAAATTGAGCTGTCAGACTGTCGCCCTACTCACAAGAACAACCACAGGAAATCTGTGAGGGAGGGGAAGAAGAGTCAAAATAATCATAATAATCGTAATTATGAGCAGAGATGGGCACAAATACATCAAAAAGTATTTTGTTACAAATTACAAATACTTGCTCATCAAATGTATTTAATTAAAAATAATTTCTCACACAAGTATTTTGTATTTAATTAAAATACATGCAATTTATCATTTGAAAATACAAAAATACAAAGAGTATTTACAAGAAATCATTTGAAGTGCAAGAGACAGTGCCATTACATTTAGTAATACTGGAGTTAGATACACACATAAGAGAAAGAGAAGTGCTTTCCCCTCATTAAACAACTTATAAACAACATATTCGTTAACCTTAACAATATATCCAATATATTGATCCATATTTCTACTTATTTCTTATGTTCATTTAAGACACAATCAATTGTATTTACTTGAATACCATCAAGCATGTCAAAAATTAAAGGGGTCCCTATGAGGTGCTAAACATAACATTATTTGTTATATATCTAGTGGAATGAAATTTTGTGTATATGCGGTTTAAGGTTCAAAAACACATTTTCCACAAACTGTACATTATTGTTTCTCCTCTAAACTTTTTGCTGTTCTTTCGCTTTACCCGCTCTGTCGTTCTGATAACTGTGCTCCTCCGGACATTTTTACCAATACCACTAGACTCATAGGTCTGAAAAGCGAGGTTGTGCTCCTTCACGGACTGCTTGGCCGCTATCTCCAGGGCATTGTGGACTTGGCTGAAATCTCATACGCGTGTGATCGGAAATTTGTTCTCCTCGTGCCTTCTTACCGTACCGGTCCCGACTGCTGTGTTCCCACTTTAATACATTAAAAATCCATATAAACTAGGTCATTTGTTGCATCCGTGGGGACATAACATGGATTTTAATGATTTATACTATCTTTTTTATGCATTGCATCGCGCCGTGTAAACATAAAACCATGTCTGCATTTGTGATCGAAGAAATGACAAACAACAAGCGCTACTCTAAACTGCTTACAACTCGCGTTTGAATCATCAGTGGCAAATCCTTTCAATATAAAAAACTTACTACCGTCAAAGAGTAATCTACTCTCCTAGGAAACAGTCCTCCATAAAATGCACACATCTGAATATTTGTGTTGAACTGCTCTGGACCGTGTTTGTATACAAACCCGATTCCAAAAAAAGTTTGGACACTGTACAAATTTTGAATAAAAACATAATGCAATGATGTGGAAGTTTCAAATTTCAATATTTTATTCAGAATACAAAATAACATATCAAATGTTTAAACTGAGAAAAAATATATCATTTTAAGGGGAAAAGTTGATTTTAAATTTCATGGCATCAACACATCTCAATCACATCCCCATTCTTGTCTAATACAGGCTTCTAGTTGCTCAACTGTCTTAGGTCTTCTTTGTCGCATCTTCCTCTTTATGTTGCGCCAAATGTTTTCTATGGGTGAACGATCTGGACTGCAGGCTGGCCATTTCTGTACCCGGATCCTTCTTCTACGCAGCCTTGATGTTGTAATTGATGCAGTATGTGGTGTGGCATTGTCATGTTGGAAAATGCAAGGTCTTCCCTGAAAGAGACTACGTCTGGTGGGAGAATATGTTGTTCTAGAACTTGGATATACCTTTCAGTATTGATGGTGCCTTTCCAGATGTGTAAGCTTCCCATGCCATATGTACTCATGCAACCCCATACCATCAGAGATGCAGGCTTCTGAACTGAGCGCTGATAACAACTTGGGTTGTCCTTGTCCTCTTTAGTCCGGATGACATGGTGTCCCAGTTTTCCAAAAAGAACTTCCAATTTTGATTCGTCTGACCACAGAACAATTTTCCACTTTTCCACAGTCCATTTTAAATAAGCCTTGGCCCAGAAAAAACGCCTGCGCTTCTAGATCATGTTTAGATATGGCTTCTTTTACCTATACCTATAGAGTTTTAGCCCATACCTGCCGCGGCCACGGCGACTAAGTGTGGCACCCGGGTGGACATGGTGTGTGGTCACCCCTGTGACACAGTGTTTTGGTTCTGCAATAGTTCCTGATCCCATGTTTCGTTGCTGATGTTCCTTCTTCACCAATTACCGTAGCATTCCTGTACTTGTGAATGCAGTATGCCGTCTAAGGGCCCGAAGATCACGGGCATCCTGTATGGTTTTCCGGCCTTGACCCTTATGCACAGAGTTTGTTCCAGATTCTCTGAATCTTTGGATTATATTATGCACTGTAGATGATGATAATTTCAAACTCTTTGCAATTTTTCTCTGAGGAACTCCTTTCTGATATTGCTCCACTATTTGTCGCCGCAGCATTGGGGGAATTGGTGATCCTCTGCCCATCTTGACTTCTGAAAGACACTGCCACCCTGAGAGGCTCTTTTTATACCCAATCATGTTTCCAATTGACCTAATAAGCTCTGGCACATCCTTAAATGTACATTTAACTTTTCCGGCCTCTTATCGGCCTCATTCAGGACGGTGACGATTCTGCTTACAGACAGGAGGTCGAGCAGCTGTCTGTCTGGTGTCGAAGTTGTCCTCAGTGCGCGCCCTGTCGAGCTCCACCCGCAGCTCAAAACTGTGGGATGAACTCCGTTGCGGACTTCAGAGAATTCCCCCTGGCTTCTACTTCCCCCCTCCACTCACCATCATGGACAGCACTGTGATTGCAGTTGAGTCATTCAGGTTCCTGGGCACCATACTCTCTCAGGACCTGAAGTGGGACACTCACATTGACTCCATTGTGAAAAAGGGCCAGCAGAGGTTGTACTTCCTTCGCCAGATGAGGAAGTTCAACCTGCCACAGAAGCTGCTGAAACAGTTCTGTTCCGCCATTATTGAATCTGTCCTCTGTACTTCAATAACTGTCTGGTTCAGCTCTACTTGGTTCTACCAAATCTGACCTCAGAAGACTTTAGAGGGTAGTCCGGACTGCTGAGCGATTCATTGGTACAACCCTCCCTTCTCTCCGATAACTGTACTCGTCCAGAGTGAGCAAAGGGGCTGGCAGAATCACTCTGGATCCCTCACATCCAAACCATCTCCTTTTTGAACTCTTACTGTCTGGCCGGCACTACAGAGCACTGAGCACCAAAACAGCCAGACACAAGAACAGCTTTTTCCCTCACGTAGAGGCCCTCCATCTCCTGACACTTGACAGCCATGACACATCCACTATTTTTCACTGCATACACCCTTCTTTTACATTAACACTCGAGCGCTATCCCTCAGCCTATTGGCTACACCGCAAATTTGCACATAATATACAGTACCTTTACATAAAAAAAAAAAAATATCTATATATATGATAATAATACCTTGTAATATACCTGCCCACACAATTGTCAATTTATATATTTTTATTCCTTATTTATTTGTTCTATTTTTCTATTTTTTATTAACTGTGTTTTTTGTTCTGTCACTGTCAGTCTGTTACACTGTGGAAGCTTCTGTGACGAAAACAAATTCCTCGTATGTGTAAACATACCTGGCAATAACCAGCTCATCTCTGTTGCTCTTCTTCTTCTTCTTCTTATTGCTACCTGTCCCAACTTTCTTGGAATGTGTAGCTCTCATGAAATCCTAAATGAGCCAATATTTGGGATGACATTTTAAAATGTCTCACTTTCAACATTTGATTTGTTATCTATATTCTGTTGTGAATAAAATATAAGTTTTTGAGATTTGTAAATTATTCCATTCCTATTTTACTCACAATTTGTACAGTGTTCCAACTTTTTTGGAATCAGGTTTGTACACTTAACCACTGATTCTAGTTGTTTCCTCTTTGGCGGCAGCAATACTACAGCGAGAATCAAAGTTACGCCTTCTTTTTTTGCATGAACATCTGGGCGGTGTTATGCAAATCTTCCCACAACGTGATGTAGACATGTGGGGGTGTGTTAGGATGAGCCGTTTTAGGTAGGCGTGGTTGACTCTTAACTTTTTTAAAGAATATCTCTTTGGATTTGAGACTTTAGTCTTTGCAACTTTACAGATCTTCTTTATGCACCGAGAGCTTTGAACACTCCAAAGAGAAAGGAACAATTGAAATCGCATCACATGACCCCTTTAAGCCATCCTGCATATTGTCATACCGCCTTTTAAAGTGAAACACACTGGAATGAATAATTCAGTTAAAATGCAACGCGAGTCTCTGTTCTCTCTGCAATCTCTGATGTAATCAGCCTGGTTTCCTTTATATTAGCTCTGTTTTGGATGGATTGTTTGAATGCATTCACTTACTGGATCATTGGACTGAAATCTTTCCCGGAGTTTATTCCTATTTATTCCTTCTCTTTCTTATTTATTCCTTCTCTTTCTAGCTTGTACTTATTTGAACAATGTCTAAGATCTTGGTATTACAACCACTTCTTGTGTCTGTTTTCCTCTTTAAGAGAAGCGCTTATTCTCCCCAATTGTAAGTCGCTTTGGATAAAAGCGTCTGCTAAATGACTAAATGTAAATGTAAATGTAAATGTTTAGCGGCTTAAAATGATCTAATGGCAAGCAGAGAAGCAAAATTGGGTTAAAGGGTTAGAATAGAAATTGTGCTTTAGTGATTTTGCGTTAATTGCATAAAATTATTTTAACACGTTAAGGATTGTAAAATTAATCGCATGCGTTAACGCATTAATGATGACAGTCCTAGTATAAACTAAATATTTACGGAAGCGTCTGGTCAGGAGTAAAGGTTGGAATTAAATAGCAGACTGAATGAACTGCATCAATATGCTCTTCTTTTACCCGACAACCTGCTGTCACAGTGTCTGGTTGTGGTGCCCTGGACTGGCCACTTGAGGGCGCTCTCCTGTTTTTGTGTTATATGTTGTGAACTCCATTTCCCACTTGTCATTCTGTCTGATCATTAGCACCTGTTTATTATTTCCGTTCATTATCACCTGTTAGTCATTTACTCATTATCCCAGCTAAATATACCTTGCTCACTCTGTCTGTTGTAGGATCTACGTCTCACAACAGACAGACACCTACAGGATGGAGACACGCATCAAACCCTCACATTCCATTTGGAGACAAATCGAAGGACTCCCAGCCAACAGATGCAGTCGTAAAACTCATGCAGGGTCAATGAAGGTGATGCATTTCCTGGACTGTTTGGCTATCTCTCAAGACATGCCAAAGAAGACAGTACTTTCACAATGCTTAAAAGCGTTTTACGGGCTTGCAAAGAGCAGATAAAAATACCCTCATGACCAGTGGACGCATAAATTACTAAACTCCGATCAACAAAAGAGACAATTTTATAGCTCCCTGTCCCGCAGGAGATTCTCCAGCAGACGCTCAGAGCTGACCTGAGAGTGACCGAAGGACCCTTCCCTTTTCCCCCGCATTCTAAAGGAAAGAGACAAGATTTCTTTTGACAATCGTTGCTAATCATTGAAAGTATAAAATTATCAGAGCATAGAACCACAATAGTATGTTTATGTTGTATATATATGCTTGACGTGTTTCATGTAATCGGTGCAGATTTAATCTGTGTTTTATTACCCTTTTTAGGAAATAAGTTTATTAAAATGTGTAATATGTGAATTTTAATCTTGAACGAATGGGCACGACAAATGCAGAAAGCTGAAATGAAGTAAACTTTAATAGTATGTACAATACTTGCTTTTAAGAGACTTTATATGAGTATTAACACAACTTTTATAGATGGTGTCCTCATGTGATAAATTAAAGCCTCTTGTTAAGGTATGCACGCTCCGCCTGCGCAAGAAGGTGATTGGGAGATCGCCTCATGGGACGGACTTATGCCACAGAGCAAAACCCCAATGCAGGACAGAATCCTTGCTTGCTTGCTGCTTTTCCTGCTCTGGCCTGTCGCTGTGTTAGAGCACCACGTGTGCTCACGCGTTTAACATCAAAAGCGACCAGCCATCTAAAACTCAACACTTCAGTGATACTTCGTTGAAATCGTCAACAAACTTGAAAGTCTTGCACACTAAGACTCTCAGCAGATTGCTCACGCCTCTGCTTCATCACAGACCAACGAGGGGTTTCCCAAAGGACGTCATCCTGACGTCACCGACCCGTCACTGACGGGGTTTCCCTCAAAGACCTCCAGGAAGCCCGCATCAGCCACGGAGTCACCTCAGCTGTCAACCAGCAGAACGCAAGTAAACAACGACTCTCTAATCTGCTGAACTGGTGAATTTATATTCTCTGCTCTGTGAATTCTTAAGGTGAATTCACATCCCTCGTGAAAACGAGGTAGAACTATGAAAATCCGTCAACTCTCAGTCTAACATACTTTCCTTCCTCTGAAACATTGTGGCGTGTGGTATTGTGTTTTTATCCTTAAGTTTATGTAATCTAGAATAGCCAATAAATTTCATGTTTCATTTATAAATACGTCAAGTGTCTGGTCATATAATTTTTCCAGGTTAAACGTGCCACGATCAAATTACCTCTCTCTCAAGGCCGACAAAATTATCATAAAGTGTTCCGTGGCCAGGAAACACATATTTACTTTGTTTAAATATACTGAGAATCACCCGGCTCGCTGGACGAATCCCTTGATTAAAAGTCTAAACTATCTTACAGTCCAAATAGGTCAGTTCTCTCGATAGGTGGACCCTCGACTTCTCAGATCGAGTTCTTTTAAAACCTGAGCAGAAATAAACCTGAATGAATTATGATGACTCCCTTACAACTAAGTAAATTCTTTAACTGTCATTGGGGGCTGCATTTTGTATTTGTCTCCTGCCATTTCTGATCTTGATTGTTTATGTTTCCCTCTTTCATTTATTTTGTTCACGCTCGCGTTTTTTTATGCTGTTTCTTCCGTGTGCTTTGGATCCTTTTGCCACGTTTTTTGTTTCCATTTTGAGTTTATTTTGTTCTTTCATAACGGGAAACTGCACCTGATCTTTACCTTGTCTGCTCCTGGCCAGTCCGTACGAAACTAACCAGCCCCTACAAGATCCAGCAGTTTGTTTTTCTTATTTTTCCTCTTTTTTTGCCATGCGATATTACCGATTGCCTCCTGCCACAGGGAGGAGCGTATGAGTGCGTCGAGTCCGACTCTGAATGGCTCAGATGCAGACAAAGTTACCTGGCCGGGTTGGTGTCACTTTCCCTCGGATCCTTTTGTGACGCTTGTGCGGTGGGGCTTCGATTATCATGAGGCCTGCAACATTAAGATCCCTCCTAAAACATCTGTTCTGTTTTAATCCTCGTTGTCCCCAGTGGGAGTGGAAGGACTCGAGATCTAGCCTTCTGGGGCGATCTGTCAATATATCAGTTTCATCACCCTTCTGCAGGATTTTCCCCACCCCTCTATACTTCACAGACTCCCACTCCTATACTATGCGGGGGGGTGGGGGGGCGGTGTAGGGTGTTGAGGAGGACGGGAAAGCCCACTCCAGAGCCCGCTCCTGTCCGGGAGCTCACATAGCCCACTCCAGAGCCCGCTCCAGTCCGGGAGCCTTCAGAGTCCACTCCAGATCTGGGAGCCACAAGCCCCACCACCTCTACCCTTCAGACTCCCACTGAGCGGCGGAGGGCGAGAAGGAGGACAGCAAAGCCCGCTCCAGTCCAGGAGCTCACAGAGCCCGCCAACCTCTATCCTTCAGACTCCCACGAAGCGGCAGAGGGTGAGAAGGAGGACAGGAAAGCCCACTCCAGAGCCCGCTCTAGTCTGGGAGCTAACGGGGACCGTTGCGGAGCAATTGTCTTGTCCTGTTGCAGCCGTTGAGGCTGATACTAAACTCTCTCTGCTCTTGTTTTCAGGTACTCCTGAGTTGCTGAGAGGGTTTTCTGTCCCACCAATGTTGCCTGACAGGATTCTGGCTTTGTCCTGGTTGCCCGCCTGGGTTCTGTTGTGGCAGGAGCCTCATTGGCTCATTCCTCCGGCTCCATCCTGACTATCTGCTGGGGTTCCTGTATGGTTGGGGCCCTGTTGGTTCGTCCTGCCAGCCCCGCCTTGGCCTTCCACTCTGCCGGTTCCGCTCTTAGACCCTGGTCTACCTCTGTTCCCTGAACCCCTTCCTTGGCATGGTCCTGGCCTGCCATCCCTCCCCCTGGACCGCCTCAGTTCCACCTCCCTCCTGAACTTTTTATGTTTTCTGGTGGAGCGTCTGGTATCCGCTCCGTAGAGGGGGGGGGGGGTAATGTCACAGTGTCTGGTTGAGGTGCCCTGGACTGGCCACTTGAGGGCTGCACCTGGATCTTACCTTGTCTCTCCTGGCATTCCATGACACCTGCAATCCTTTAGGCATATATGATGCTGCTGACATTTACACTCACGTACATTTTAAGAGAGAGAACAATATGTGAATAAACGTACTTGGTTTCTTTTTTAGCGCGTCTTCAACACCCCATCTACAGTGCGCCTCTGTGCGCTTTGGTCCGTGTTGCGCATGCCAGATGAAATGAATAAATGTCATTTCTTATGTTTTTTTTTTTTCTTTCAGTATTTATTGATCCTTATTTAATTAAATTAGCCTACAGTTTCTGAATGTTATTTACATATAAAATAGCTTACATATAGACTGTTATTAATGTATCGTTTTTAATGGAAACTTGTTTTTCCGTTAGTATACGTGAGGCAAAAGAAGTTAGAATGAAAGATAAATAAAAATTCATAGCATTTAAACAAGTTCTGCTCGCGTATTTGAAGGTTTCTATTGGATGATTTAGGGTAAACGTCATATTATGTGACTACGCATTACTTTACGGAGAGTTTACGAACTACTACCTACGTCCTGCCTTACGAACAACTGGTGCAACCAAATAATGTATAGATTTAGTTACAAACTAGCTAGTGGTTATTAAGCCTCTAGTGTGGACTTAACGTTCTAATTTAAGTAAGAACTTACGAATGGCTGGTGCAACCCTACCCTGGACCTTGAATGTGTAAGTTGCACTGCTGCCTATGGGGGGACAGAAAGCTCTCGGATTTCATCAAAAATATCGTCATTCATGTTCCGAAGATGAACAAAGGTCTTACAGGAGTGGAACAACACGAGGGTGAGTAATTAACAACTTAATTTAAAATTTTGGGAGAAACTAACCCTTTAAGACTCCTCCTATGGATCCAACAGGATGTTATATGATTCACTTGCATCTAAACTGTGATAGGCTGTAGTTGGCAGTACTATTAACACAGGTGAAGAAAGATATTGTATCTAAGAATAACATGACCTACTTGATTAAGTATTTTAAGTATTTCAATTACAAAATACGGTCTCTCAAAGTATTTAATAAATTACATTAGATTTTTTTTCAAAGTAAAATACAAATTACATGATAAAATATTCTAAAGTATTAAATACGTATATTAAATACATTAATAAAATACCTGCCCAGTCTGATTATAGATTGTGGGTCATCACACCACAACCTTCACACATTTGGAGAGGAGAATTTTCACTATGTCTTTTTCTTGTGGACCTGAGCACATTTACATTTACATTTAGTCATTTAGCAGACGCTTTTATCCAAAGCGACTTACAATTGGGTAATACATCAAGCGATTCATCTTAAAGAGGCAAACAGACACAAGAACTGGTTGTAATACCAAGTTCTTAGACATTGTTCAAATAAGTACAAGCTAGCAAGAGAAGGAATAAATAAAGAGAGAGAATTTTTTTTATTTATTTTTTTATTTTTTTATGATGAAGTCAAGTAGCTTCGAAAGAGATGAGTTTTCAGCTGTCGCTTGAAAATTGTCAGGGATTCAGCATTCCGGATAGGGGTGGGAAGATCGTTCCACCAGCCAGGAGTGGTGAACGAGAATGTTCTGGAAAGTGATTTTGAGCCTCTCTGTGATGGTACCACGAGGCGTCGCTCACTAGCATGAGCACTTAGTAAAGAACTGGTAAACCTGATTCAGTCTGTCAGAGTATTTCATTCTCTTCTTTAAAGATATTATTAATGCTTTAAATATTTGATTATGCATTTGGGTCTGAGCATAAAGATGACAGCCAAAACACCCGGATTGCTTTGAAATGAAAAAGATAATATTTTCCCATAGTCAGACTTTGAAGATATTAAACACAAACTAATTATCTCCTTCTTGGCAAACAAATGAGTATTATGCCATCCCAGTGTCCCTCAACTCTACATCAAATGATTTTTTCATGAGCGATACATTTAAAATTCAAGCAAATGTTTTAAACATACAAAACCCAATGTTGAAATATGAAACAATATTTGAAACGGACTGTTACAAATTTGAGAATGAACAGACTAATAGGTGAATCTCACAAAACTGTCAAGCATTTTCTCAGAAGCATCACAAGTAGATCAGAAAGCATTGGCGCTGTTGAGAAATGCAGCCCAGGTCATATTTTAGAAAAAAAGAAAATGAAGCCTTTTAAAAGGAGTATTATAATTTCTTGCACTATGAAATAATGAAATCATTTTTATTCAATTATGATAAATTACACTCCCCCAAATCCCAAATTTCCAAAGACATAATTGCAATAAAAAATAACAATAAATAAATATTCATTATTCTATAATATGAATAATATATAATATGATATACACACACACCAACAGGAAAGAGGGAGACCTGGACTGGGACTGGGACATGACCTAGGACAAACTCAAACTTATACTGTATGTGGGGTTTAAACACACTACTATCTATGCCACTGCTCCGACCTGACCATTTATCAAGAGGTTCACCCCAATATGTCAACATTTCTTTCAATTATACCACGCTAAATATTTTACAGACTGCATTATCAACATCAGTGAATCTGTGTCTTAAAATGACACACATCCATCATAGTTCAATATCAGAGAAATTAGGTTCCCTCTGGTGAAATATTCTGACCTGCACTGTTTTACGTTTTTCCGGTGGCAACCTAAATTGCACAGTTTAATTTTACCGACTTGTGTCTATGTAAAGATATGAAAGGCCCCCCTGGTGCAGTGTGAAGTTCAATTTTAGCTGTGCACGTAAGCAGAGCCATGCAAAGACATCTGAGACAGACACCGTTTTACTGAGTATATAGGTCATTTAGCATGGGAACTAATGTTCGTGGGGAACCTCCATCCCTTCAAGGTGTTATTGAACCCTTAACACGCCTCTAAACGATCTCTTAGATGTTGGGAATTAGCTAGCCACATTTACTTTAAATCGGTGCCTGCTGTTTTATTTATAGTTTGAATTCTGGCCGCTTTATGGGTAAGTAAGTTTAAGTGAAGTCCGAGGGATTGTTCTCAGTTGTCGGATTTCTTAAGATGCATCGAAGACCTCTAGTCACTACAAAAAAATGCCAACTTTAGAAAAACAACATCTTCTCTGCTTCATTGTGGTTTCCATGGATACAATCAATGGTCTAAGATAATTAAAAAAAAGTGGAGCATGAGATCTCTTTGTTTTGTTCCCTCTTTCTCCTCAGTCCTGCACCGTCTTTATGGCAGATGATGAGATGGGGCGGCAGTGAAAGCCCCTCTGACGCAGGCTGGAGATCGTTACCCAGGTTCCCCAGCAGTGCTGGTAGCCTACTTTGCACAATACAGGTCAATGCGAGTCGTTCTCTCTGTGGCGAAGCAATACGCCCTCACATTCAGGGTTTTATAACTTGCACAGAGCACACATCTACTCTACAGCCCTTACTGATCACTAAACGGTTAGACTATTTACATGCAAGTAGCCGGGATGAATCTTTGCTTATAGCTCTGACACTAATTACACTAAACAGCCATACAGCTAAACTAAACAACCACATTACTCGGCGTAAGAATTGATAATTTTAGTTATTAATGAATTCAACTGTTTAATGAACATCTGTGACTTTTATCATCATTTATAGAAGCAATAAACCACCTGAGACCTTGCATTACTATAATTTAGCCATTATTTCAAGGTATGTGCTTTATGTTATATCTTCTGTAAAAACACCAATTACTTTTGGTGAAATCACACTAATGCAGCAGCCTTCAGTGGTTACATATCAGTCATTTTTCATTTCTGTCTGGACGTTGTAAAGTGTTGAGTGGGGTAAGAAGAGCTAGTTTTAACTTACATTGTTTTGCTCAGGCGAGGAGGAGAAAGTAGACTGAGGTAAAACTAATTCGCCTAATTATATTTCAGAATGTCCCCTATCAAATTAAATGATAAGGATCTAAATGACAGGTCCAGAGAAATGTGACCTCTTGAAATATTCCAACGCCTCAGCTTGCCCCGAAGCATCTGGCTCACTTGCCACCACAATTCTGTAACAAAATGAATATAATTAATATAACTGTTCAGAAAGTTTATAATGTTTAAAAGGAAAATATAAATGATTAAATTAAAAAAAAAAAAAAAAAAAAATATATATATATATATATATAGATATATAATAATGTCCTAATAAATGGCCATAAATGGAATTTTCTTCTACAACATTTTGTTACCCCTTCAGATAGTCCTAAAGTAAATGGTGCATGAGGCAAAAATCGTCCCTGATTACATACAATTATAGTATAATGCATTAATACGTCAAAATGTTTGGGACAGTACTATTTTAATGTAATTTTAGTCTAGCAAGGATGCATTACAATTGATCAAGCGAAAAATTAGCTACAGCTATAAAGTCAGTTATAAAGATTTTATTTAAAATAATGGTGTTTCTAATTCTTCAAAGACAAAATAAAAGAATAAAGCTTATCAGGTTCACAGCAAAATATGAAGCATGGCAGGGCCGTGCAGAGACCTTTGGAGGTGCAGGTGCTCAAAGTATAAAAGGGGCAGATGGAACACAGCTTTAAATAAGGATGTGCTCCTTGCTGATACGTGTATCGAAACGGATGCTTCTGTTTTGATACAGCAGCAAATGCCTTGACTCATTTTGAAAAAGAAAACAGAACATAGAATCATTTTAAGTTTAAAAGTTAAAGTTTTTTTTTCTTTGCACCTCTTAATTAGTCTGGAATTGGAAACTGAATTATATTATTATTATTATTATTAATTTAATTGATGTGTTACAGGGTATATGGTTGCTGTTGTAGAAAAAAATATTCTGGTCTTATTTTGAAAATGAATTGTATTTCTATCCTGTTTCTGAATTTATTCATTTTTGAATGATAATAATAACCGGACTGATAATATAATTCGGGTAGGATAGAAGATTGGGCATAAGCCTGTTTTTACAATAAAACCATGTTGGAATAAGTATTTTTAAGGCCCTAAAGTCTCATTTTTTTAATAATACTGTAATAAATACTAGCTCCACAGTATTTTAATAGTTTAATATTTTCAAGACGCCTTTTAAACTGTTCCCATACAACAGCAATAACAGTAGAGACAGGCACCTTTGTTTTATTTACTGTGTGTAGAACATCGTTAGACTATATTTTTTTATACTTAATACATATTCATTTTAATAAAATGAAAATTTTCGTCGCCCCACACTTTATTCTGGGCAGGTGTTGTTCACTATAGTTTTCTAGATTTAAATTCAAATAGCACAGTACCGATAGTCTATGCATGAACCTGCATGAGAGATGTGAATATCAGGAGCTCTGAACACTCTCCTGCAGTGCGTTTCATTCATACTCGAAGCCGGAGGACGCTTTCCCGCTCCGAAAGTCAACGAACCCACAGAGTAATAACTATGACTTGCAGAAACCCTATATGAACAGGCATTCCGGCAATCCGCTGTAGCTGAGCTGACTAAAAGCAAAAACGTTTTACCTGATGAAATGTGAAGACAATAAACATTAATAACAAAATAAACAAAAATATATGGTTTATGTGTGTTTTTCAAGTTATTTCCATGTAATAAATAAAGTATATGAATAATGCTGTGCTAATTGACATAGCATTTATTACACTATAGAAACTATAACATATATATTTCTGCCTTATTCTGTGATAAAAACGGAAAAAAGTGTTTGTAGTATATAAACCAATCATAAAATTGTCATTAAGAAAATATTGAACAAAAATATTATAGCCCCTTGCTGCAGCTAACGTTATTTCCATATCATGTGGATAATTTTATTTACGGCTAAATTTTTATTCATTAATTTAGCTAATAGTTAGATTGGGCAGGCCTTCACACAAGGGCATTTAATTACAAAAAAATAATGATATACAATGGTGAAAAATGTCACCATTGTATATCATTTATGCTGCATCAAGAATTGCAATAGTAACTCAGATCATCGCTCTGAGAGGAACTGGCATTGTTTTTTTTTTTTTTTCCCCTTTTCGCCTTTTCTATGTGTAAAAACACCAAGGGAAGCAGGTTGTGGAGATGACAAGAAGACACGGGATAGTAAATCTATTAATAATGTCACTGATTAAACTCACTGCCTTTCACTCAATAAAATAATCACATTGTTGCGTGTTTTTGAAAGTTTTGATTTTGTTTGGTTTAATAATTAACATTACCTTTGCAATTATGACTCTCACTCGACTTGTGAATGAGCAGAACTTGAAGAGACATTATACAATGCTCAACACGAATAACGCTTAATGAGGCTTGTACCAAGACAGTAATAAAGACAAAATTGTAAATCATTCACTATGTGCAGATACCAGAGGTGGGACCAAGTCATTGTAGCGAATCAGCTCATGGGGAAAAATGAATAATTAACCATAACTAGTTATAAATAACTATTCATATATTAGATCCACTGTAGATATTTAGCTAACCTCTCAGGGTCAACTGTCTGTCAATTCTAAAGAACATTAATTTCCTGGTTAAGGGAAATTATTTTCTTACTGTACAATTCTACAAAGAGATTGTAGCATAAATCTGTATGATTAAGTGACTTCAGTTATGAGCAAACAATGAACAACAAAATGTGTTACAAGTAAGGCTTTATTAACTACATAAACACTTAAACTAGTCTAACATACACACACACACACACACACACAGTTTGTATAGGAAAGGGTTAAAGCTTAATGCAGTAGAGAGAAGAGGAAATAAGAATATGAAGTTATATAACCATTTGCATATTCAGCAGATCTAAAACCTGAGGGAAACGTCAGATTCTTAGTTCAAACACACCTTTGTAAAAAGGTGCAAATGTTACTTAATGTATCAATTAATAAGACTATGTTTGATACTTGCATGTCTCATCTGTGTGAAAGAGAGATTTGATGTAATCTGAAAGTTCCCGTGGATCTTTGCTGAAGTTTGTTGATGAAAAAGAACCAGTTTGAGTAAGAGAATCTTAGTGAATGGAAAAGTCAAGGCCAAAGCCTGGCACAAGCTTAGGGTGTGGAGAGCGTTTTTCTCACATCCTCTCAGAATTCAAACAAACCACCGACTCTGGGCGGGTCACATGAAGTGCGGCCTTTAAAGTCTGCAAAGATTCACGCCTCTCAAGATGGGCTTGTCCAATGATAAAGGCCGGTATCCCAAGTGGGAGTTTTCAGATACTGGGGAGTTTTATGACTCTTTTTCTGTAAGCATTTAAGTGCATAATGAAACCTTGGATCAAAATTAGCTAAAGATTCTTACAAAAAAAACCTAATATGTTGCGTAGTGTAAACATACAATATACACTCCATCAATTAGAATCACGAATAGCGAATTAATAGAGAACCAAACACGCTTATATGTTAAGTTACATAAGAGTGGTTCTTCATAAGCATGCATAAAATAGTCTACAATACAACAGATAATATACAAGACAGCAATAATATACCCAATGACCTGAAGGCTATGTGTGTTCATTCAAATAAAAGTTTTCCTATGAATTAATTAGTAGAAAAGTCCATTCCTACTGTGCATTTGGATTTTCCTTATAGGAAAAGGCGGTTTCCGCACCTAATTCCATTAGGTCGTAGCTGTATGCTGGTGTCAGTTCCATGGTAACCAGTTCCTGGCCTTTGTGTCATGTGCGACATCCTGGCATCCGTTTATGGGGCTGGGACTGTGAACGATTTGTTTAATCTAAGTGAATAATTGATTTGTTACATGCAATGGCCAATGGTTTTTGTCTGATTGGTCCAGACGCTACATCATTGTTTTGCAAATCACAAGTCTCAAGTCTTTGCATTCAAGTCTCGAGTCAAGACAGACAAGTCCCAAGTCAAGTCCCGAGTCAAGACAGGCAAGTCCAAGTCAAGTTGCAAGTCCTCAGCTTTAAGATTCAAGTCTTAAACAAGTCATTAGTGCTTTTTGCCCAAATTAGTGTCTCAGTATTAATTACCATATCAAACTCATAGTAATTTATATCAGTAAGTCAGGTAGAATATGTTTGGCATAGTTCAATTTCATGTGAGATGGGTTCCCTTAGTAAAAATACTCAAGTTCAATTTAGGGATTGTGCCGAAATAGGATAAGCAGTAAACTATTTTATTAGTAACAGAATAGCAAAGACAACATAATTTCATAGAAATAACAGCTGCAACATAATTTGCATGTGTGCATAAGAATATATGCTTCTAGGTGTTATATCTAAGCCAATGACCCATTATTTGGAACCACAATGAAACTTAACAATATGTGAGCGGAAGTGCAGAAAGAACTGCTTTGAAAGAACTAGGAGAAATAGCTGCAAGCATACTTTGCAAGTGAGAGGAAACACGCAATTTGGATGCAGACAAACTCATGAAGACAATCATTCAAAAATGATGTGCTACCATCCTTTATACCTAAGAGTACCCGACACAATATTTTACAGGTGCATCTCAATACATTTGAATACGTGGAAAGTTCATTTATTTCAGTAATTCAAACTCAAATTGTGAAACTCGTGTATCAAATAAATTAAATGCACACAGACCTGCGTAGTTTCAGTCTTTGTGTTCTTTGAATTGTGATGATTTTGTCACAGTTAAAAAAACCCACCATTCACTACTCAACAAATTAGAATTGGTGACATCAAATCAGGCAATCACTCAAAACCCTGCAAGGATTCCTGAGCAGTCAAAGGAAATGGTCTCGTCATTTTGCTACTGCTACACAAGTCATTGGGAAGACTGCTGATCTGGACAGTTTGTCCATAAGACAATCTTGGACCAACCCTTCACAATAGGTAAAGCCACAAACAAATGGAAGGACATGAGTGCCTCAAGAGGGAAAAATTGAGTAGCCTAAATTTTATAGTTATATATAATATATATACAATTGCTTCGCATTTTGTGAAAGAACCCTCTTCTAATTATATTTTAAATGATCATTGGGCCTATTGCCGCTTGCTCACTTCAGATTTTAGGCCTAATGTGCATTTTTCTTCTTAATTTTATAGCTGAATGGTTTGCAATGATTAACTTTAAATCTAGATTAAATCCAGGTTTATCTAATAATCCTATTGCACCAAACTTCAAACCTTTAAAAATAAGCAGGATTACATTTTTAACCCATAATTTTGATCGTATTTAAGTTACATTTAAGATTAACTTTAATCCTGTTGCACCATAACTTTAAACTCGGATTTAAATCTCAATTATGGATTAACTTTAAATTGAACTTTTAAATGCATACCTCGGGTCTTTAGCAACCCGGGACATCATTCTCTAACCTCTCCCTCCTTAATTTTTTTAAGTCAGACATCAACTTTCTTAGTATTCTAATATCTATTACTTTTAGAAGCATAACAAGAAAAAAATGTAACATATAAAAGAATGGCAGTTTTTCTGATACATTTTTTGTAAACACGTGTATCGGGGTTCCGCTAGAGACTCCGAGTTATGGTAAATGTTGCTTTCCTCGGCAGCTAATATTTACATAGATGATGGACTCATGATGATGCAATGCATCTTTTTTTTCCTCAAGCTGGACTGTTTGATACACAATATGAAGGACGGTTTCACCCATAATTACCGCAGGGCATAAAAAAAACGAATCTCAGCACAAATTGAAGTTTTTGTAATGGCTTTACTGCAGAGGCAAGGTTACTATCTACCAATGAAATATAAATTTCCTGTCATTTGTGCTGGTGTGGTTGAATAAGCTCGCCCTGATCAAATATGGATAGAGTCATTGAAAACGATATTTTTGAGAATATGGCTGAGATCGTGAATATGAGCCCGATGCTGGATGTACTGAGGAAGTGCACTCTGACGATGACAGCGATGGTAAAATCATCTGCTCAAATAGAACCCTTTTAAGTTTCAAAAGGTAACGAAATATGCTTTATTTTATTCTTCTGTAATTGTTCTACATTCTACAAAGCCTAAGTGAAAAAAAAATCTAATTTTCATGCAAAGCGATACAATGTCTTCTCTTCCCTGCAAACGATACAATGAAGAATGTGAATATTTAACTTCAAGGCAAAACAAACAAAGGAAAACAAGGAATCAGTATTAATTTCAGCATTTGTAGCAGAGGGTGATCCTCCCAGAATGGCGGCAGCACCCCAGCATGCAACGCGGCCTGATGTATCTTCACATTCTCTATAGGGCACTTTGGGCATCAAGGAGAAAAGGGGCAGGTGCTTAAGCTGTCTTCCTGTCTAAGCTGGACACTGATTTTTGTAAACAAACTCTATCTCTGGCCACATGCTCTTTTGATCCTGAGCGTAATCCAAACTTCTTTACAGACTATCTGTAATATAAGTCCAGGTTTTATTAAGAACCAAAAATCTCCTTCAGTCATAATTCTGTGCGGCTATGAGTGCCACTTATGAAAAAAAAAAATAATAATTTAGAACCATCAACCACCCACTTACTCTGTTCAGCTCCATTAGCCACATCCTCAATATGCTGCTGCTGAAGTCTCATAGATCTGCGTTCCCATGCTAGCATGCTCACAGCATATATTTTAAAGGAATAGTTCACTCCGAAATGAACACTGTCAGTATTTACTCACCCTCATGTTGTTCCAAATCTGTATGATGTTATTGTTTCTGGAACATGAAGGAGGGATTTTTGAAGAATTGTTCAATGTGGGCTTCTTGTGTCCAGGAGACAATGACAGTTCATGGATCTTTTGTGTTCTACAGGGCAAAAAAAACTGTTTGAAGGTCATACCAAGGAGGATAACTATAACTATACAATTTTAATAATCATTCTCATTCTATGAAACATCGACAGCCAATCAGAATCCACCTGACTTTAATATGGAGGCTTGTATCCACCACAGGATAGGAAAATAAAAGAAGCATAATTGTAACCTTTTTTCCAAAAACTTGAGTTTATATATCACAATTCTATCTTGTTTTCTTGCAATTCTTAGTCAAAACTGTGAGATATAAACTGAGAATAATGAGATAAAACATTGTACTTTTTTTTTTTTTATTCTGTGGTGGAAACAAAAAAAAATTAATTCTGGATAAAAAAAAAAGTCGTCAGAATTGCAAGATTTAAAGTCAGGTTTTTGAGGGGAAAAAAGTGAGAATTGCAAGATATAAACTCAGAATTGCGAGAAAAAAAGTAAGAATTTTCGGATTACAAAAGTCGCTTTTTTTTCAGAAATAGGCTTAATAGCTTGTGAAAATGGGGAAACTACATAACTGCATCATGCACTTATAATAAACAGAATGATATCATCAGCTGGTGTGGACTCTAATATATCGTTATGGTTATCCTTATAGTTATCAGTCTTTGTGAGAACAGGCCTTTAGAACAACAGAGCTGAATAATTAAATAACTACCATTTCTGGTGTACTATTTCCTTTAAAGAACATTTTAGAAACGTCTAGGAGTTTCCCTTTCAAACGGTCTCTTCCATGGCGTTGACATGCTTATGGGGAAACTCCTGTTTACTCTGATACTGAAGACTGACTTGTTCACGTTTGTGTGGCAGCACGAACCAATGGCGCTTCAACCTGCCAAAAGTGGAGGAGCCGACCTCTACATAAGTCAGCTCTGAGCAAGGTTATTATAGTTTAGAATTTTTTTTATTTAATTTTATTTTAATATCGTTTTCAAATTTGCTATACAATTCAGTTTAGTTTTTATTACTTTCATTCATATTTTTGTTAGTTTTAGTTTAGTTTTATTTTTGAGCAGAATTAACAGAAGTAACAGATAACTTCCAGAGCGCAGGCCAAAGAAAGGCAATAAGGCATAATTTAGACTTGATGCAAATGTCTAGCGACACAAAATTAACGCATGCTGAGATTGATTAAATGGTAAAAGTATACAAATATACGCCAAAATGAAGCAGTCAAGCCTTTTTACTAAATAAATCTACACAAGTTGTGCTTAATGTCATCTAATGATGTGCATTGAGATACTTAATATGACAAATGTAGCCTAATTTGGTTATGATGGTAAGATGTCTTTTTTTCTTTTTTAACAATCATAATATATTGTAACTGTCGTGTCTTGCTCACTTTTCCTTGAACAAATGTGCATAAATAAGTGGGACTAATTAAATGCAATAATAACGGCAATCGCATTTAACAGTAAAGGCTCATATTTGAATGTTATTTTCATTTATTAAGAATTATAAGCGTTTATGACGTGATTTATATGCACATTTGTCCGAAAGCCTAGCAGAGTGATCACAAGATGCTATGCTAAAGTTTTGTATTGTTTTCAGAAAGGATGCGCCTTGTCTTTTTTCTGTTAATTATTACATTGCGCTGCGTGTCTGTTTTTCTTCAAAGCACCAACTTAGAATGCCTAATTTTGGTTTGATTGCTTGTGTTACATGAGAAAATAAATATTTTTTGCCTACCTGATGTAATAGATTTAATGCAGGTGCGGTTCGGGTTGTCTTTGTCAAATGGTTCTGGTCTGGGAAAGAATTAAATTAGTGCTGCTGTTGGATAATGGGTTGAGTGTTCTGTTAAGTACTGCTGGTGCACGTTTTTCAATAACTGTTGTTAGTTTCGTTTTGTTTTAGTTTTTCAATTAATTTGTCATTTTTATTTTATTTCAGTTTACGAAATTGTTTTTTCATCAATCGTTTTCGTCTTAGTTTTCGTTTTCGTTTACGAAAATAACCTTGGCTCTGAGCGCCATTTCGTCAGAATTTTTCTCCTTCAGCAACGAAGATCATCTCCTCGCTGACTCTGCAAGCAAGTAGCCAAAGAGTGCATCGCCTGTCTGGGCAGCGCCCACGCAGGGGCTGCGCTCACTGATATGGCATGCTCTCACTGTGAGAGCATGAGTCTCGCCCTACTCCGCTTGTGGATTGCCTTTTTTAATGAAGGCGGTCCTCTCAGCTCTGCTCTACCATTTCTTCTCTCCCCTAGGAGAAAGAAACAGCAGAGCAGAGGGATTTTAACCCTGGGTTCGAGTGAACTCATGCCGGCGCAGCTCCCATGTGCTTCACTCTCCCCCAATACCTCAATTCGCCAGTGTTTTTCACACATGATTTGGCTGCGAGCGGCTTGATTTCCTTCACCGCATCTGAGGAGGAAGCTGACGTTGATGACTCCATGTCATTAACGGCTTCGGATGATGAAGAGTGGGCATGTTCCGGTGAAGAGCCTGAAACCCTGCCTCTGATGCAGACAATATGGCTCAGCATGGAAAGCGAGCTGATCCGCGTTCTAACTAAGGCTGTGGCGCATCTTGGCCTGGCTTGGTCTGCTCCAGAAGAGCCCGCCCATAGCCTCCTACGAGTGGTACCTGAAGGGATGGCGTCAACATTCCTCCCGCCAACGGCCCGCTCCGGTTATAGAAAGAGGTTATAGCAAGCTCCCACCTCTGGAACAGGTGGTTGATGGGCATCTGTGTCCTCCATCAGCCCTGAGGTTGAAAGCCCATGCAGCACATCCATCTAAGCCCTGCAGGACTACCTCAGCCCAACAAACGGGGCTTATTCAGCGATGGCAATGTTTCAAGTGTTCCAGGCCAATCTTCTCCACACCATGGACAAGTCCGGCCAGAGTTCTGATGCCTTTAGAGAGCTGCACACAGTGACTGACCTGGCTCTGCTTGCTACTAAGGCCACTTGCCAGGTGACTAGCAAGGCCATGGCCAATTTGGTGGTGCTGGAGCGCCACCTTTGGGTGAATTTGATAGAGATCAGGGACCCTGACAAGGTCACCTTCCCAGACTTGCCAGTATCATCTTAGGGACTGTTTGGTCCTGCCGTGGATGGGTTTGCCGAGTGGTTTACAGCAGCACAGAAGTCATTGCAGCTGTAGCAGCTGAGCCACGCAGACACCAATGGTTGAATCAACAGATGACTTGATCAGAATCATTTGATAAGAATTGCTTTGATCAGGATAGTCAAATGCCAAAGCAACACTTTACGACCCCAATCCAGGTCAGTCATGTGACACCATCTGGACTGAGAATGACAAACTTCTCCCACAGTTTAATTAACATCAAACAAAGAAACCATTTTAACTCCAGGAATAACCAGTCCAATTTATGTTGTTTTAAACCAAGAACAAATGGTCAAAAGCACAGCGTGACTCAAAGAAATTCATGAGCTAAACACCTGGTGATTCTTCCCAACTCAAGACAAAGAGATAACAGACCTTGCCTTAAAGGACCAAATCCTCTCTAAAACCCAGAAACTCTAATTTTAAACATTAAAATGCATCAGATCATTCTCAAAATGATGATAAAGGAGTTATAATCAAATGCAATTTCATTGCATAACTCTATATATGTGAACATTAAACTTTGATCATGTGTTATGCATGACATTTTTACTAACTATTGAATGGTTTATCGCAAGTGTATCTTGTTTGGTCTGAGTGAGTGAATCTCTTTCTCTTCCTTCCATTTCTTTAATCATGATGTTAATCAAACCTGTGTAAAATGCCTCACATTCACATTATAAAATCCATGTTTAAATTGTACCCAGTTAAGAGCAGGAAAATTGGAGCCCAGGTGACTAAGAGATAAAATGCTGATTTACAGTGATGGGAGGAGAAAGGGTCACCCCCTGAACCAAAGACAATACCTGATTGGTCAGAGCTCCACTTGGAGCCAGAACAATCAGCTGGGTTTAAAACCCAATACTAAGAAGAGAAGATACAAACAGAGAACCGGATCGAGACCGAGACTCGGGCTCAGACTCTCCCAGCTTAAGATGGGTTAAGACCAGACAACATCCCATATAACTTCTTTCTTTTCTTTAGTTTATTTCTTTTCTTTCCGTCAAGAGTCCCATTTAAGTTAAGCAATGCCGCAGTCTATACGACTAGCCTTTGTCCGCCTCAAATTTTAACTGACCACAAGACTCTGCTCCACTGGCCAACACCACAACCTGATTGGCCTCCCAAGACGTCATGCCAGCGACGAACAGACCACCAGTGAACCCATGTGGGATCCCCGTCAACAACGGACACCACAGAAGGAATCCCCATTCAAAGAGATGCAACAAACGCAAGTAATGCCTCTCATGCTGAACTGGTGCATAGCTTTAATTTAATAACCCCGCCTAAAAAATTATAGAAGGGTTGAATTAATGATTGATGGTTCACTCAGTTAGGTCTTACAAAACTTGGGATTACATAATTTCACTCTCTTAAACCCTTCTTCCTCACTTTTCTGCAACTCGTTCATTTCATTTGCTTTTCATAAAGAGTAAATTCTTTCAAATTCCCCTTTAAATTCATTAATTCCCTTTGAGCTAATTTGATCTGTTTACCCCTACACAGGCAATGCATCACTTCCTGGCAAAGTGCTCCAGTGTGGCGGCTGGTTGAAGTCGTCAGAAGGCTCCATCCGTTCAGCAGCCTGCTAAGCCAGCGCCACCTCAGCCCCAGCTTAACCCTGAGCCTGGGCTTCAGCATTGCCCCTGGACAGCGAAATGCTACCCGTTTCCGAAGCAGCAAGGTCCCTGACTCAGAGTGGTGTTGGACCCTGAGCATCAGAAGCTGTCCTGGTCCGAGGAAGAGGAGCGGTTCAGTTCTCGCCAAGGCCGGAACTCCCTCAAAAAAGGCTTGAGCTCACTCGCAATCCCTTCACTTAACACAGAGCGATGGAAGCTCCATTGAAGATGGGCCAGTCCTTCTCATTCAGTGTATGCCCAAGCAAATTACCGCTGTGTTAGCAGACCCACATACTCAAAAGAACATTTCTCCTCTCCTCATTACCATGAATGTCAGTTCCCCATCCCCGTGTGGACGAACTTCCATTCGAAAAACTACAATAATTTGCCAACTGGCTTCAGGCTTGGAAAGCTATCCCGGATGTGTCAAGTTGGGTTCTAGTTAGTGTATTAGTGTAACTAATACCATTTTGGAGGCTAGAGCTCTGTCTGCAAGACTTCTTTATGCCCTTAAATGGCCAGTCCTCTCTGACTGGTATGCAGCATGGAACAATGACCCATGCGGCGCGTGCTTTTCCTATGTGCTAACCTTTCTACAAGAGCTGTTGGATAAGGGGCGCAGCCCTTCCGTGCTCAAAGTGTATGTGGCAGCCATCGCGGCAAATCATTCTCTCGTGGCTGGCCAGTCAGTCGGCAGAAATTACTTGAGTCCAAAGTACAAACACTGCTTGCAAAAGGTTCTGTGGAAATGGTTCCTCTAGTGAACAGCAAGTCAGGTTTTTGCAGACCCATTCTCGATCTCAGACATCTGAACCGCTCGCTTTTGAGACGAGACGTTAACTTTGAAACAGATCCTCATGCAAGTATGTCCTGAGGACTCGTTTCTGTCAGTGGATCTGAAAAGATGCTTACTTTCGCATCCAGTAGCCCTCCATCACAGATCATTCTTGGATTCGAATTCAATGGAGTGGCTATAGTACACAGCCTGCCTTGTACTGTCCCTGGCCCCACAAACTTTTACAAAGTGCATAGACGTAGCTCTTTTCCCTCTGAGACAGATATTTAGAAGTAATTACATGCGTAATGCATGATCAAAGCTTAATGTTCACATATTTAGAGTTATGCAATGGAATGTTATTTGTTTATAAGTCCTTTATCATAATTTTTGAGGTTTCCCGAGTTGATTAAGCTGCTATTGGCAGCCCCTTGGTCGATACCACTGAGGGAGGACCTTCTCTCGCAAGCGAAGGGCATGATTTGGCATCCCTGGCCAGAGGTGTAGAACCTTCATGTTTGGCACCTCGGCAAGAGTCCTTGCAGCTCCCCGCAAGTGTAACTAATACAATTTTGGAGGCTAGAACTCTGTCTACAAGACCTCTTTATGCCCTTAAATGGTTAGTCTTCTCTGACTGGTATGCAGCATGGAATGAGGACCTGTCCTGTGACGTGTCTCATGTGCTAACTTCTACAAGAGCTGCTGGATATATTGGCACACCCCTTCCATGCTCAAAGTGTATGTTAGCGGCCACCACTGCAAATAATTTTCTCGTGGCTGTCCAGTTGGTCAGCAGAAACAATTTAGTCCCCCCCCCCCCCCCCAAATTGACGTTTTTGAGGGGAACTCAGAGATGAAATCCACTACATCCTCATACTGTGCCGACGTGGGACTTATCTATAGTCCTCATGGCCCTACGGGGCCCTCCCTTTGCACCACTTCAGTCGGCTGACTTGCAGCCCCTGTCATTTAAGACTGCCCTCCTTTTGGCTTTAGCATCGGTCAAACGAGCGGGTGACCAGCAAGCACTGTCAGTCAGTGCTTTCAGTCTTGAGGTTGGGCCTAACGACTGTAGAGTCAATCTCAAACCGAGACATGGCTATGTGCCGAAAGTGCTCTCCACTCCGTTTAGAGCACAAGTCATCGCCCTTCTAGCACTTCTCAATCCATATGGTGAGCAGGGTCCCAATTCACTCTTAGAGTGTATGTCGAGCACTCTGGCCTGTTTAGACACTCAGAGCAGCTCTTTGCAGAGATAGGATAGTGTCTCTATCTCGCTGGATAGTGGATGCTATAGCCTTGGCTTTTTTTGTGGATTTCTATTAGTGATTTTTGTGCGGCCACCAGCGGATTCAGTGGGGACACTCCGTTCACCAGGTTTTATAACTTGGACGTCCCTGCCCTGCAGGCACGGATTTTGTTCACTTAATTCTACCTAATCCCCTTTGTAAGTGGAGAGGGTTATGTTATGTAGTCCTCAGCCTAAACGGCTTGGGTCTCATTATTGGCTCGTGCTTACAAGATCCCTCAGTAAAGGAAATGCTCCAGTTATTAATCTAACCTCGGTACCCTGAGTTAAGGGAATGATCGTTTCGTAGGCTGCCATGCTTTAAGGCTGCATGCGAATTGATGACTGTCACTTCAGTTGAAAGATTCTTATGAAATGGGGCTCAATCCGATTTTGTGGCTCCTCGCCTTTTGGCGGGTTAAAGCGCCATGAACCATGCAGCTACACGAACGTGAACAAATCAGGCTTCAGTAACAGAGTAAACAGGAGTTTTCCCCTTAGCATCTCACGCAACGCTGGTTCCCTTATCTCAGGGAACCGAGGTTATGTTAGTAACAGGAACGTGAATCCTATTTAAAGCTCACAGGTAGGGCTCATGGTTGTCAAGATGTGTTTTTGTTTGTTTTTTGTTTTGTTTTTTTGTCCTTGGACTGCTCACCTGCAAGGATCACCTGAAATCCTAGCTATCTGAGTGAGCATCCAGAATGTCAACAGATTTACATTAGCTGTATTCCTCAGCGGTTGTCATTCTTATGGCCCGATGTCACGCTGTCAGGGAACTGTTAGCTCGCAAGACCTTGTGTTACTCACATGTTTATGGGAGTGTGGTATAAAGGAATATTTGCAGTTAAATAAATATACTTTTAAAAGTCTAAATTAAGTTTTGTTAATCACCTGTACACACTCATCATATGTCTACCTTTCATCTGATGGTAATAGAGCGCTTAATTTAGTACAGCTCATTAGCAACGCACAACAGACAACCCTGAAATGTCTCCTTCCTACACACGGCTCTTGCATTGTCTTTTGTCTTTTTAATTGGTGCTAAGTGAAATCTCGTTGACATGAATTGTGTTTTCAGAATCTTGTCAGAGAAATTAAGCATTTTCTGTTCCATTTGCAGAAAGACAGATTGGCCCAAAGATCTCATGATGGAAACAGGCCCTGAGATTTGAAAGTGTTAGGAAACCTTTTCCTGTCAGCTGATGGCATGATGCTTATGAACAGATGGAGCGATCTGAATCAACAAAAATATGTATGTGCAATTAATTTTGGGTTCAATATTGCTTTAAATGAGGCTTGCCATTAAAATATGATTATTATAATACTTAATTTTTACATTTTCTGAAGATGTTGCTTGTGCAAAAGTGGCCTACATGATGTCAGGGTGTTCTGGGTAGCTGCTAGGTGCTACAACCTCAAATGATATTCTGCTAGTATAGAATGATGACTTATGACCTTCAATGTAAATTTATGTTGTTGTTTTTTTTTCTCCCCCCATTTCAGTTAAGTTTTAAATGCAGTCACTGAAGGCAAGACACTACAGGCAAAAACTTTGTTTTTTCATGCAGATCAATTTTGAGATTTTAGATCGTTTGTCTTTTCACAAAATCTTGTTTCAGACTAGTGGAAAGAATACATTCAAAATACACAATACATTTTATCTATTTGCAACTGTTGATTTCAATTAAAACATACTTTAAAGTTTATTTATTTATTTTTCATGCACTATTTCAAGTCAGAAATCTCCTTAAAACTTTACAATTGTATTCCCATCTATATTCTTAAGAATAATTGATTCTTAAGTGTTTGTTCACATATCATTTGGCTTTTTTTCATTTCTAAAAACATGGTGACATTTATTTAATTTTTTTTCTGGTTGATGACAGCATTTTCTGATTTATGGGGTGATTTAAAAAAAAAAAGATAAATCCAAAATCCCCTCTAAACCTTTGACTTCAAAATGAAAATAATAAATTTTCAGATTTCTCTACTGGAAATGTATACAGATTTTCTTAAACAATGCCTAATTTGCGTATTTAAACATTTCTAAAAACTTGTAATACGATGTATGTATTTATTATTATTATTTTATTCTTAATATAATCAATAAATTAGGGAAGTATGGTAATATTTAGTAGTTACATTTTATACCCTGTTCACCTGGGGTGTCTTGCCTTAAAAAAAAGTACTAGCACACTCTCCCCAATAAGACACATAATTGGAGGAATCATCATGTCTGCAGCACAACTGTGCAGGATGAGTTGCATGCTTAAAGTAATAAACAGTCAATCAATTAATGTCTTGTGAAGCAAAAAGCTGTGTGTTTATAAGAAACACATCTATCATTAAGATGTTTTTAACTTTAAACCACTGCTTTTTTTTTTTTTGGCCAGAAGGTCAATGGATTTGTTTTTTTACAAACACGCTGCTGAGTCTTGTGGATTATTGTGATGTGTTTAATCAGCTGTTTGAAGTACATTTTTAACAAATTTGAAGTAAATTTTCATCAAAGTTTAACTGGGTTAGGTGTTTTCCAATCTCTAGCCCCAAGTACATTGTCATCATATTCGTTCAATATTGTATCTAAAAAAGCACATCAATCATCAGAAATATGTGTAACTCTTTAAGGAAATGTACACTGTGTATTCATAGAGTCGAGGGCCAGCTCGCTGCGAAGTTACCAGAGCGATTGTCCCCCTGTCCAAATCTCCAGCAGCGCCTTCAGGCATCTGGCCGTGTCGTCCCCATGTCCTCACAAATACCCTTCTACAACACCAGATGTTTCTACACACACAGTAATCCAATCAAAACGCAATATTTTCCCTCCCTGACTCGAGTCCACCAGGTGGCATTGGCAGATATTAGAGCGCGCTCACCACGTTACGTAAGTCTCCTCATTTTCTCAAACAGGTTCTAAAAAAGTAATTTCCATGTCAATAGAAAATAATTACTACTGATGCTTTAAATAACACAAATTATCTATTGATATGCTCATGCATATACGAGTATTATTGAGGAAAAATAAGGAGATTCATCATAAATCCATCTACTGTCATCCTCTCTCTTGCATAGCAAGTACAGTGCAGTAGGCAGAAACAGAGAGAGACAGATATATACCACCACCCACACATGCATGTATGACCCTGTACATCTCAGCAGAGAGTCAGCCCCCACATCCGCGCACACACCGGCAATTTTAACATCCAAGGGGTCAGAGTCGCTCCCAGAAACACATGCATGGGCTGGCAGAGGGAGTCAGGCTGCTGTTTATCACATAGTTGGAGGGCTGGTCCACAATCACAGAGATCAAAGTGAGAAAAAAGGGTCCATACTCACAAAAACATGGCTATATGTAGGTTGGGAGAGGAAGGAAAAAACACTTTTGTGCCATATTTAGCACACTGCCTGTTGATGAGGTCTTTAAAGAATCTTGTACAGTACGCTGTCAGTTGTGTTTAGAGAGCGCTGCTGCGTAGCTCTGCCTGGGATTATAACAAATCTGTCATGAATTTTAGATGCTACTAAACGCAGGGATTCAGCAGCCCAAGAGACAGCAGTTGGCTGTGAATTGTCATTAGCGGCTCCCTCCGAGGCTGCGACTGGTGAAGCCGTACTGGCATTGAACGTTCTCTGGTGAGAATACTCACTTCCCCCTGCTGATCTGGTTCCATATGGATATCTAGAGTCTCAGATGTCTGTTTCAGGATCAGTTCTGTTCTGGATATGGCAAAACTGTCCCTACATCAGCCCGAGATGTGATGCAATTGACCCTAAGAAAGAGAAGAAAACAAATCGAAAATTAGATTTCTGTATTTTGTTAACAAAATGTGAGTAGTGATTACCTGTGCATAAGGGTTGTCAGGATGTCGCTATGCAATTGCTAAGAGGTTCTAGCTTGTTGCTAAGGGGTTAGTAGGTGGTTGCTAAGATGATATAGTTGATTGCTAGCAGGGTTATTAAATAAAACTAAAATGGAAACTACATTTAAAACCACAAGAAATAGTTTTTGTTACTTGAAATAAAATCATTATCGTTTACTAAAGCTACACAAAAAAAACTTGTTAACAGAGATAAAATAAAATAAAACAAATAAAACATTAGATGAAAATTAGAAATGTTCCTTGGTAATTAAAATAAGTTTAAGATGAACAACGAAAATTACAACTGGAAATAAATAAAAACTACAGCTGAACTAAAAGTAAAACTAGTACTAAAAAAACAAAGTAAAAAAAATAAAAACTAAAATAAAAATAATAAAATAAATATATAAAAATTAAAATATGGATCATGCATATAACAAATAAAAAATTGGTCCCTCTTCGATGGAAATTTTGAATTTTTTTTCTCTCTCATTTCATTGTCAACAAGCCACGTAAATTGGGGTATCATTCATGTCGCCACAAACAGTGCAGGATGAGTTACGTTTAAGAAAAATCTCTAACCCAAAGAATGAATAACTGTAATAGAGATTCTTGCCTCAGCAACACCACTAATAATAAAGCAAAAGAAACTTCTTGTAAACCAGTTAAATCTTTCTGTGAGCAGATGCTCTAATGGGCCTATTAACACAGACAAGGCATGTAAGGATTCCTGGAGTTTCTTCTCAATATCTTTAATTCGGTTTTTACTTCCGCACTTTTTTTTTTCTCTACGCAGAGGGTCGAGAAAAAGCTTTGAGAAAATCTATGTGAGGGTTTCTTCATTTATAGATAGAAAGCTCAGCTATATTTATTGATCTCCCAGGAGAAATGTGATAATTATTGGCGGATTAGCTGAGAGTTTGTAGATTTTTACTCTTCAGGAATTTGGAAGTCTGTTCTCTTAGAAACCTCTTGGTCATTCCACTTTTTATCGCATCAAGAGACAAAGCAGGTTTTATGTGCATTTTTTAAACAAATGCTTGATCAATAACTCATTAGCAGGGTCATTTAGTTACAACTGCTATAACACTACTGGATAAAGACACAGCCTGAATTGATAAAAGAATCAGTACGTCACCTGGTCAAAGTGTAAATGAACCCTGTATGTGTTAACATTTGACTCTGCTGTCATTATCCCTGTTTCCTATTGTTATAGTGGTCAAAATTATTACAATTAAACTGTAATCTTATCCTCTCACAAAGCATCTTCAGTTAGAAAATTGCGACATAATGTGTGCCACTGTCCAAGCTTGACATACTTTCCAAAGCCCTTTAGCCGACAATCTGAGCATAAGACACTTATATTTAATTTTACCTTCCATAATGCTCAAATCTTTGCTCATCGGGTCTTGGCTGTCTGACTGTCCTTCTGTCTTAATGTCTAGAGACTAAGAGGATTCATAGTTGTAGCGAATCAGCTCATGGGAAATATGAATAATTAACCATAACTAGTTATAATTAACTATTCATATTTTAGATCCACTGTAGATATTTAGCTGACCACTCAGGGTCAACCGTCTTGTCAATTCTAAGAACGTTAATTTCCTGGTTAAAGGAAATAACTTACTTACTGTACAGTGCATAAGTTTGTAACGTAATCCTTCATGATTATTGACACTCCGTTTATGAGTAAACAATGAAACGACGTCAAGTGTGGTACCAGTAGGTTTTGTAATTAACGACATAAACACTTAACTAGTCTAACAAACTACTAACCACTTAAAGGGCCGGTCTAAACATACCACATACACACACACACACCCTCCACATACAGTTGGTATAGGAAGGGTTAAAGTTTAACTCAGCATAGAAAAAGGCATAAAGAATGGATTTTATGGAAAACTTTGCATGTATATTCAACAGATCAAAAACCTGAGGGAAAACGTCAGATTCATAGTTCAAACAAACCTTGTAAAAAGGAGTAACTGATACTTAATATATCAATTAAATCGACTAAGTTTGATACTTGCTTATGTCCTCGGCGGTCCTGACGCGCTGTCCTGATGCCAAAAAAAATCTTAAGCTTTTCCTCCCAAGATCTTGCTGAAGTTGGTTGATGAGAAAGGACCAGTTTGAGTCAGATTCACTTGATGAATGGAAAGGACTAGGGCGAAGAAAGGCCTGGCACAGATGCTTGGGTATCCTGAAGCGTTTTTCTCACATCTTCAGCTTTGCTTCTGACCGAACCACCGACTGTGGCGGGTCACATGGAGTGTGGCCTTTTAAAGCCTTCAGAGATTCACGCCTCTCAAGATGGGCTTGCCCAATGGGGAAGTCCGGAATCTCAAGTGTGAGTTCTGCGTTTTTATGGCCCTTTGTCTCTAAGCATGGCATTTTGCACATGCAATTCACCTGGGTGTTGATGCAGAAATTAGCAATGATTCCCAGAACATCAATATGTTGCAGAGGTATCAACATGTAATATGCACTCTCAATTAGATAATCCAAAGATGAATTCATAGATACTAGACCATGGAAGTTTCTTACATGGATGAGTGTGTACGTAACATGAATACAAATATTCTATATACAACAATTAAATCAACACAGCAATAATATCACAAATGGCCTGACAAAAGTGGTGTTCATTCAAGAAGGTTTTCCTATGAATGAATTTAGTAGACCGTCCTTTCTCCCTGTCATTTTGTACCCCTTGTTTTCTGGAGAAAACAGAATGACGAGAACCTCCGCTCGCATCCACAGGTTTGTAAATGATCGGGTTACCATGAAACCGGTTACTTTTCGGGGTCCGGGTTGTACAAGCTTTGTTAAATCTAGCTAACAAATATATATTGTGTGTTTGAGTGGTCCAAATGCTACAAATTCCCCCCTTTCGAACGTTGTTGTGCATAGAATAGACAACAACGAGCGATGTCAAGGTGCATAACAATCGAACACACACCTGGCACTCTCGGCTGGGAGCCAGTGGTGGCTTTTTTGGCTGTTGGTGCCGTGGTGGATGCTGTCTGGTGGTGTGCTGTGGTGATGTAGGCTTTAGCAAGGTGTGGGTCCTCGAGCTTATGCAGCAGGTTTCGAGGCTGTGTCACCTGTCATCCTGAAGTGTGTTAGTCCGGGTAGGATGTTTTTTTGTTGTTGTTGTTAGCCAGTAGGCTATCTGTGGTATCCACGATGTGGAACAGCCGGGTTAGATTCTCACTGGTGAGAGTGCAGGTGGTTTCAGGGATTGCAGGTAATTGTTATGGATATTTTGTAGTGTGCAGAGAGTTTCAGACTGACCTAGTTATGATGGCAGGAGAGCAGCAGGTGGTTTTTAGCTCTCTGTTCTGCCCGAACGTCACTAGAAGTCTGATGTTTGCGGTGTCGCTTTGCTTTGCACTGACTTGAGCTTGCCTGAGTTGTGTTGTTAGAGCTTTCGCTGTTGGGCATGTGGGGCCGCTGCTCAATCCAACGTTGTCTGGTTGCTTCTGGGGGTGTCGACCGGTTTCAATGGATGCTCCTCCCTTGGAGGGGCCTGTTGCTGTGATGCAGCAGGCAAGGAGTCAGAGGTTTGTCCTTCTCAATACTCCTTAGTTGATTTTTGTTCAAGGAGCACTTTTGCGAGTGTCAGCAGCTCCTGTAAACCAGAAGTAGGCGTGTCCAGCTGTCCATGTGTAGCCTCCGTTCAGCACCCGTGTGGAGTAGGATGTTGTGGTGGACTGCTGTTGGACATACCGTGGTTTTGGCGAGGATGATAGACGCCCTTTTCCTTCCCAGGTGTTTTGTCTTGAACGGGTGCCGTTGCCATGGATGGATGGCTCCGTCCTCTTCTGGCTAGGGGCTTTCTGTAGAAAGGTTTTGCATTGTGGCAATGCTGGGTGCCTTCTGGTGCCCGCTTTGGATTCTGAGTTGTGAAGTTCAGAATCAGTGGGGTTTGACAAACGCCTTTAGTGGAGGCCTTGTGCTTGTTAAGGCCTTCTGTGTCAGGTTACGCAGATGTTGATTAGGCATTGTGCGGCAGGCACTAATGCCTAGATGACTTCTTGCAGCAGGTGTCCTCCGCCATCCCAGGGTAATCGTGAGCTTTGGAGTAAGTTTGTCAAATTCTGTGGTAGTAAGCATGGGGAGTTTTCACGCCGGCCCTGCTTGGTGTCTGGGGCAGCGATCAGTCCGTGTTCAGACTCTGGGTCTGAGAGTATTTAGGTTGCCAGATGTGTTGTCTCTGGCCAGCTCGTTGGGGTCTGTGGGGTCACACGGTGTGTGTGTCTGCAGTGATCCTCTGGAAAGGTCCTTGCCCCACCCCCTTGTGGCTGCTGGTTGGTGACTTGTGAACAGTGGCTCTCGCCCCCCCTCGCAGTTTCAGACTCTTGGCTGAGGGGGTGGGCCAGCTGGCCAGGGGAAGTTCTGTTTCGTGGTTTCCCTATCTGTTCGCCTTGTGGTCTGCAAGCACAATTTCGGTTCATTTGTGACACTGAATTCACCTCGTTGCTTTGCTTCGGTTCGCCTGAAATTTTTTTTTTTTTGTTGCAGCTGCAGAGGTTTTCAGGGAGCTGACTTGTGAAGTGTCAAGCAGAAGGCTTTGGCTCCCTTTCCCCCCTTTCGTAGCTGTGCACAGGCGTGGAGTGCTTGCACTGCTGGCGACGTGGTGTTCAACCTGATGTCTTTTGCTTAGGTCTATGCGCAGTTGTTAGGACTGTTTAAATTCTTTCTGATCCAAGTCACGCACCTCTCTAATTGCTGAGTCAGGGTTTGGACCTCAGCTCTGGCTGTATGCAGCTGGCCTTGTAAGGCCTTAGATGTGGTGTCTCTCTTATTTAGTTCCACATATGTTGTTTTAAGAGTGACTTTGTGTGAAACAGTTCTCTTTTCAAGTCCTGTGTGATGGCTTTTTCCAGCGGCGCTTGGTGTTGAGCAGCTGTTAGAGCCTCTGTGAAGACTGGTGATTTCCTTCTGTCGTACCATTCTGTGAGGTTCTTTGCATCCTTTCTGTGCTTTCTCTCGTTGAGCAGGTTTCAGTTCTCTGCAGAATTCTGTGACTTGCAGTTTCAGCTCATATACCTCCTGTCTGAGGCCCTTGAGGGTGTGGGCCGAGGAGAGGATGATGCTGGTCAAGTGTTCGCTTATGTCGCAGTCTCGCTGTTCCTTTCTTTGCCATGGCAGGTCGTTGGCTGCTTTGAGCTGAATGATGTCCATTACAGTGCTCTACTGAGTGTCCAGGTGGTCCTGGTGAGCTGCCAGGGCTGGATTTCTGTGGAATGTCTGCGACATACTGGCACTCTTGTGGGAACACCAGAGAGAGAGAGTCACAAGGCAAATGCAGGTACGTACAGGGGTGTTAAGGTATCTCTAAGGGGAACGGTTGTGTAGGCCGTGTAAGGTATGACTAGCTGGTGGGAGGCAGCTAGTGAGGTAGGGTGCTATGATTTTGTGTTCGTGAACACAAAGGAAGAGTTTGAGTAACTTTGTTGAGGGGCCGTAAGCAGGGGTCAGCTGATGACCGGGCTATACTACTGATGGTTCACGGGTTTGGTCACTATGACGAAACTGAAATAAAATAAGATGAACTCAAAAAAAAAGGGAACATTTTTACCTATTTTAGTTTTTTTTTCTAAGAGGTATGGCTAAGCAGGTTTCACTTGTGTGTGTTGCTGCAATAGACTTCATAACCCTAGGTTTAGGCTGTTAGCTAAACTAGCAGGGACTCACCAAATACCTCGTCAATAGAAAAAGAAACAGTGGGAATTGTTTTTAGTTTTATGTTAGCCTACATTGTGTTTCAATGGTAGCTGCCCTTCAACGTATTTGGCCTGGCACTGAGGCGTGAGGAGAATTAGAGAGGAAACAGGGATTATGCTACTAATAACCTGTACAACTCGTTAAGGAAACAACAGTTTCTAGAACTACTGTAATCCTATCCAAAGCGACGATGGTGATTGTTGAAATAACTAAATAAGGTAAAAGTAAAACACAACAAACAACAAAAAAAAAATGAATAAAATAAAATGGGTCCTAAGAGCTGTAGGAAATTAAAAGGGGAAAATAAATAAACAAAATAAAAATAAAATAAAAAATGGGAATAAAAAAAAATAAATAAATAAAAATTTGATTTAATTAAATCTCAAATTTAATACAAAACAATTTAGCTGAATTGGTACATTTGTACTAAACAAATGTAAATAAATGCAATAAAAAAAAAGAGTAGAATCAGTCCAACCAAAATAAACAATAACAAAAGTAAAACCCAGTATGTGGGTGGGTCCCACAGGGGCCTGTGATGGCATCAACAGGAAGTGATACCAGGGGTGACGGGGATAGAGAGAGAGGGAGAGAGAGGTGTGGGTAGAAAGTTACACTTTACACGCCTATCTACGCGTTAGTCAGATGCTAACAGCTAGCAATTGAAGTAAAGGGCTTAGCTTAAGAGATAGCGTTAGTTACACGCAATTCTTTGTTTAAGCACGGGTCTGTGAAGTGGATGCTGTTGTCAGATTAACCGGAAGAGTCTGCTCAACTTCCGGGGTCACGTGTTGCTAGGAGACGAATGCAAGCTCACAACAGGTGCATGTGTAGCAGACTTGCACTGCTGTGAGCATGTATGGGAAACTCATGCATGTCCCATACACATTCATTCATTACTCAAAACAGCACATTCACCTCACAGGCATTGGTGGATTCGTAGTTAGCTACGCTAGAATAACCCCATTAATTTTACGTAAATGTTTCACATAAGCGAGTCAAAATGAAATACAGTGATACGTAACACATAATAAGGCCTTAAATTAATGCAATGAGGAGTATCGCTCAGATCACCTACACTGTGCTGAAAAAGGGGATTTCTTCGCCCAAGATCAGACCGATTCATTCTGTTACCATTTATATGAGCTGCTAATCCTGAGGTTTCGTCGTCAGAAAATAGACTTGTGCTATACTAACACAGAAATTAGGATTTCTTCACCTAATTCAGGTTAGTTTCTTATCGTACGATTTTAAAACATTATAGCACTGAAACTTTCTAATACCTGTAGGACGGCACCTTCAAGCTATAGTTTTATCTAATTATATTCAGAACCTGGTGCGCGCAAGTATAAGAGTTACGTAAATGTTTCACATGAGTTGGTGTTGCTATATGAATTCAATGATACATAACACATAATAAGGCTTTAAATCAGTGAAATGAGGAGCATCGCGCAGATCACCTACACAGTACTGAAGAAGGGGAGTTCTTCGCCCAAAATCAGACCGATTTATTCTGTTACCATTTATATGAGCTGCTAATCCCGAGATTTTGTCGTCAGAAAATAGACTTGTGCTCTACTAACAACAGAGATTAGGATTTCTTCGTTAAAATCAGGTTAGTTTCTTATCGTACAGTTTAAACACATTGTAGCACTGAAAACTTCTTACTGCTTGTTGGAAGGCGCATTCAAACTATAATTTTTATCTGGTTTTGATCAGGAACTGGTATGGGCATGGAGAAGAAGTTACTAACTTATCAAACAGACACATAAGATTGATTACTGGGACTGCTTGCAAGCAATGTTTAAAACGAACGCCACCGTTCTAAATTACTGCTCATACTGCATAAAGCAGGAAACTATTGTTTCCCTAGCCATGCGAATGCTGGGATTTTTCTGGCTAGCTTTTCAAAGTTTCTGGGGTTCACATCATTCCGGCTTGCGGAGCTTGTAGTATTACAGTTCTTTTCTGTCAGTTGTTAAGCAGAAAGTGCTGGCTCCCACTTTCGTAGCTTCGTGCACCTGAGGGATTTTTGCACTGCTGAGTGAGGATGCAGTAGTAGGGTGTTTCTCCCACTGTGTTTTCTTTTGCAGCCTATAAGAGTACCTGATTTCTCTTTGGACCATGTCAAGTTTGTTTTGAGTGTTGTTCAGCTGCTGGATCAGATTCTCAATTCTGGCAACTTTGTCTAAGAGCTCAGAATTTGCTGCTTTAATAGTAATTTTGTGTGGGTGTTTCCTTTCCAGGTCCTTTCTGGCTACCTTTTCCAGGTGCTCTTGCTGTTCAGCATCTGTCAGAGCCTTTTTAAATCTATTGTTTTCCTCCTGTAACTCCATTTTGCTGGGGTCCTTGTGTGCTACCGCTGTGATCTGTTGCTTGAAAATCATTTACCTCCTGTTTCAGACCCACGAGGTTGTGGGCCACGGAGGGTGATGACCTTGGCGAGCTTTTTGTAGCCACAACTCTCGACCTAGTCCTGAGTCTGAGGCGCACCCCTCTCCGCGTCCAGCCGCTTTCGGCTCAGTAGGTGGTCGTCGGGCCTGGGTAAAGGGGGTGTTCCTCACGACGCCTGGCCAGCCCTCTCTGTTCTGCATTCTGGGCAGTTAGTCTGAGCATCTGCACCGTTTTGACACACTGGTGTTTAGAGTAAGGGCTAGAGACTACTACAAGTTCAAAACAGAGTGTGAATGCTAAAATATTTTTTTTTTGTCAGCATATGTTTTGCTGAAAAGGATGTAAACAGGATTTTGATTGATGATTTAAGTCTACTGTCAAATTATTGTCAAATTATCATTCAGAATTTGCTGACGGTTCCCCAAACGAGCTTAATCTCTGAGGTATGAAGGAGAAAAGGGAAAAGCAGAAGGAAAAGGAGAGCATTTCTATTCAGATTATGCTTATTATTATTTTTTTTTTGAAAATAAACAAATCAAAAATAGAAATGTCTCTGGTTCCTTTTGAGGTTCAGAGAGAACATCAAGGGGGCATAACATGTAAATGGATTTAAAATTAGCTGACTGCTATTAACAAAACAAGGGAATCATTCTGGTATTGGGAACAAATAGCAGCATTAGTGATTAGTGTGTTACTCACAGCACCCCAATACCTTAATGAGCCTTTCCTCGATAGACAGTTAAGATTTAAATAAATTTAGATTTAATTAACTAGTAAATAAGCAATAGCATTCAGGAAGGATACAACTAAGATAGTTAAATTCGCTGAGAAGGGGGGGTGGGGGGGGGGGGGAGGAAAAAAAAACTAATTGAAGATTGGGAAACATAGATAAAGAAGAAAAAGAAGGAAGAGAAATTGAAAAATCAGAAACCAGGGATTAGGTTAATTTCAAATTACTTCACACTGCACACACACACATGTTGTATTTAAGAGCTTCAATTAAAGAGTGTTAAACCCTAATTGTTAAAGCTATTTGGTAGCTTAGCCTAAAATGAAACTATGCTAAGTCGTGTTAGCTTAGCTGCTTCAAATGGTTTGTTTACCAACATGGCGTGTTGTGCTATGTGACGTTAGCACTTTCTGTGACAAGTTGTTGTCACGGTAACCAATGCATGCCCGTGTAATTAACGCAGTTTAATGTCTGTCTATGTTAAACAGTCACAGTTTAGAACGTGGTGCTTTCAGCCTTCAAGACTTGTTGCATTACATTAGCACTTCGGTGAGTGCTTCTCTAATGCAACAATAAACTTCTTGCACTTGTTTAAAGCATTACAAAACGGGTTTACTGTAAGTTAAAACCGGTTTAAACATATAGGGGCGTTATGTTTGCATCACATATGAGTACTAAAGTACAGTATTACACCTTTATTTTCACTCAGCGAGTGAAACACAGTAATGACCACCAGGTTGCACGGCTTGTATATATACAGTCAAAGTGTAGATTAATTGCTTCAATCTAATTATAACTATAAGGCTTTTATGCTGTAGAAAGGGGAGCAGCGCTCCCATCTACCTTGATATAACTGTACTGAGATTTCTTCTTCAAAGGAACTATTTAAACAATATTGCAATTTTGTGATTTCTTCACTAAAGTATATTACATTATGGTACAGTTTGGACCTGCCGCTGAGATGAGATTCAGATTTATGCTTTGTCAGGACAGATTTATGCTTTATTACTGAAATTAGGGTTTCTTTGCTAAATCAGATTAACCTTACACTGATACTATTAAGCATGAAATACATAAGGACTCTCACAATTATAATAGCGGTACCAATTCAAATCCCCACTTTATCTGCATCTAAACAAGACAGCAAATATGGACACCACCGGGCATCGGAAGTCACGTCCTATTTTAACCTGGGCTATCACGCACACACTTTTAGGTTGACAGTGGTTAACTCATAACTTTCGTTTTATCACGCCGCATTCTCTCCACCAATCTGTAGCGAATCAGCTCACAGTGAAATATGAATAATGAATCATAACTAGTTATAATTAATTATTCATATTTTATATCCGCTGTAGATATTTAGCTGACCACTCAGGTTCAACTGTCTTGTCAATTCTAAGAACGTTATTTTTCCTGGTTAAGGGAAATAACTTTCTACTGTACAATTCTATAAGTTTGTAACGTAATCTGCATGATTATTGACTCCGGTTAGGAGTAAACAATGAACACGTCAAGTGTGATCCAAGTAAGGTTTTATTACTGCATAAACACTTAAACTAGTCTAACATACTACATAAACACATTAAGGCGGTCTAACATACACACCACCCCACACACAACCCATCATGGGTATAGGAAAGGGTTAAATTTTAACTCAGCATAGAAAGAGGCATATAGAATGGATTTTATGGAACACTTTGCCTGTATATTCAACAGATCAAAGCCTTCAGGAATACGTCAGATTCTGAGTTCAAACACAACTTTGTAAAAAGGCACAAATGATACCTAATGTATCAATTAAAAAGACTAAGTTTGATACTTAGCGAGTCTCGGCGGTCTGCAAGAGATTCCTGATGCAAATCTTAAAGCTTCCCGTAGTTCTTTGCTGAATTCGGGTCGATGAGAAAAACCAGTTTGAGTCAGTGTCACTTGATGAATTGAAAGGACTAGGCCGAAGAAAAGGCCTAGCACAGATGCTTTGGTATCCTGAAGCGTTTTCTCACATCTTCATCTTTGCTTCTGACCGAACCACCGACTGGGCGGGTCTCTTGAAGTGTGGCCTTTAAAGCCTGCAGAGATTCACGCCTCTCAAGATGGGCTTGTCCAATGAGGATGTCCGGAATCTCAAGTGGGAGTTCTGTGTTTTTATGGCCCTTTGTCTCTAAGCATGGTATTTGCATATGTAATTCACTTGAGTGTTGATGAAGAAATTAGTAATGATTCTTAGAACATCAATATATTGCATAGGTATCACTGTAAATGCACGCTCAGTTAGATCATCCTAGACTAATTCTAGATACTATACGATGGTAATACTTTACAGGAATGAAGTGGTTTATTCGGGTACGCAGAATAAAATAGTCTAGAATCACAGATAAATACAACACAGCATAGATATAACACATGGCTGAAGAAAAGGGTGTTCATTCAAGAACGGTTTTTTCCGATGAATTAATTAGTAGAACAGTCCATTTCTCCTGGGCATTTGTACCCCTTGTTTCTGGAGAAAACAGAATGAGAGACGGCTCGCATTCCACAAGGTTGTAAAAGTATCGGGTTACCATGAAACCAGGGTCTTGTTCGGCGTCCTGGGGTGTTACAAAGTATTTGTGAAATCTAGCTAACAAAATATATATTGTGTGTTGGAGTGTTCCAGACGCTACATAGTAGTGGTCCAAATAAAGGATTTCAACAATCTGGTTTGAAAAATTATTATCCTCCACCAGTTATGTTTCCCTCTTTTTTTTAATGGAGTATAAATCAACTCATTGTACTTCCATAATGTGACATACTGTATTTTCCAAGTAGAACAGAATATTTAACAGAGAGAATAATGTAGGACAT
The DNA here is from genome assembly GCA_018155175.1 of Sinocyclocheilus anophthalmus. Taxonomy (NCBI): domain Eukaryota; kingdom Metazoa; phylum Chordata; class Actinopteri; order Cypriniformes; family Cyprinidae; genus Sinocyclocheilus; species Sinocyclocheilus anophthalmus. The sequence continues at coordinate 25,379 of JADLZN010006005.1, read as the reverse complement.
ACATTCATTATATCATGAAAAATGCATTTAGATACCTAAAAGTGAGTTTGCAATTATTTATCAGAACAGATTTGGAGAAATGTAGCATTACATCACTTGATCACCAATGGATCCTCTACAGTGAATGGGTGCCGTCAGAATGAGAGTCCAAACAGCTGATAAAAACGATCACAACAATCCACAAGTAATCCAGATGACTCCAGTCCATCAATCAATGTCTTGTGAAGTGAAAAGCTGTGTGTTTTTAAAAAAACAATTCCATCAATAATGCACTTTAACTTCAAACCGTCGCTTCTGACCAAAATAATGCTTCCTCCAGTGAAAAAAAATGCATCCCCTGTTGTCCTTTCACATCAGAATCCATCTATGTATTTGTTAAGAACTGTTTTCACTTGTGAATAGTGCTTGATCTGTGTGTAGCAAGTGGCTCGTTTGTAGAGACAACGCCACCCCAAAATAACGCGGGGAAATAACCAAAGAATCAAGACACACAAATATGTTCCACTTAGTAGAGGTAAGAGGCGTATGTCATGATTCGGCTACTGTTACTGTGTAGGAACGAGGAATCAAGGAGACATCGGAGTACTTCAACATAGAACCATCTTTACTCATCCAAATAAAGAGACATAGAGGCAAGATGCACACGTAGCAGGGGGAACAGACGTTTAACAGCAAATAAACTCTTGGAAACACTGGGTTTAAATGGACAGAAACTAATGGGACACACCTGGGAACAATACGAACTAATTAATCAAACACAACCGGAGACGAATTCTACACCTACAAATGAAATAAATTGCTTTTAAATTTTTCAGGTAGTTCTAACACACTGTAGGTCTATTAAGAGATTTTTTTTTTTTTTAACCAATTATCCAAATAAAGTTTAATCCTAGAAAGCTATTATTATAAGAACACGCAAGCATTGCTGTTAGCAGATCAATGAATGAGAGGGCAACATTACCAGAGATGCCCATATACCACACCATTTTACAGCACAGTATGGCTATTGCAGACAGAAACAATACTGAACTACATCAATGTTTCCTGTCAAGCTCGAGTTTGCGTGGGGACTTGCTGTTCGATAGCATGACTGTATCTTAGTGGAGCCACGCACATGGGCCGTGAGCGACTAAGCGGAGCACACACATGCATAGAGCGGGATAACACGCAGAGCATCACACCACGTGAAAGTGAATCCTGAGCGGTGAACTAATTTTCGCCAGCCGGAATTTCGGTGCATCTCTAATTATTGGCGACATTAGAAATGGATATTATATAATATCCCCTGCTCTCGACAGATGCGACACCCCGGTTGGGAAACACTGTTCTAAATAATGCCGCGAGTGGGGCTTGAGGAAGTGACGTCGCCTGCGTCTGCGCAGTGCGACATGATGCAGCCCCTGAATTGAACACAGGAAGAACCTGCAAAATAATAATAACGCGACTAAACGTTATAACATTTTGTTTCGTCTCGTTTTGGTCAACGAACATGAAGAGACATTTTAGCATAGTTTTATTTTGTAAACCACATTTAGTCATTTTTATTCATCAACGATATTGCATTATACATTTAATTATAGCCATCGTCACATGACCAGCATTTACGTACCGTCTCGTCTCATTTTCGTCACATGATAAAGGTTCGTTGACAATATTTAGTCATAATTTTCGTTGAAGAAAGCAACACTACAGAGGCCATGGGCGATCGGGACACAGGATCCATGGCGTCAGGGACACAGGAGGCCATGCGATCAGATACCAGGAGCCATGCAGATCCTCCGTGGGCCTTGGCTGGCTCGGCACCTGGTCATCAGGCCCCCTCCCCAAAAAACTGAGGAAACCTAGGAATCCTGGGGGCTGCTCTGGAGGAGTGGGCACTAGATGGCGCTCTGGAAAGTGCTTACGAGGAGCGGGCACAGGAGCGAGCTCTGGGGCTGGAGCCCTCCCTGGGCTTTACGGGGATCTGGAGCCCTCCCCGGGCTTGACGGGGATTCTGGGGCCCTCCCTGGGTTGACGGGGATCTGGCGCCCTCCCTGGGCCTAACGTGGGATCTGGAGCCCTCCCTGGGCTTAACTGGGGATCAGGAGCCCTCCCTGGGCTTGACTGGGGATTTGGGAATGGCACACCTGGCCTTGAATGAGGAACGGGATCCTCTGGGACTGGGAACGGCACTCCTGGCTGCTACTGAGGAACGGGATACTGTGGGACTGGGAACTGGGAACGGCACTCCTGGCCGAGACTGAGGAACGGGATCCTCTGGGACTGGGAACGGCACTCCTGGCCGCGACTGAGGAACGAGATACTCTGGGACTGAGAACTGGGAACGGCACTCCTGGAACTGGGTAGTGCTTACGTGGTGCTGGCACTGGAGGGCACTCTGGAGGAGTAGGCACAGCAAAGCGCTTTCGAGCAGCTGGCACTGGAGCCAACTCAGGGACTGGCAGGCTTGACTGAGGAACCACCGGCGGGCTTGGAGGGCTTGCCACATGAGTAACTGGCGGGCTTGACTCGGGAACGGCCGGCTGACTTGAGTGAGCCACGGCCAGTGAGCATAAGCGAGCGGCGGCCCACGAACTTAGCAGGGGAATGGCCGGCGGACTCTACGGCAGGATGGTTCTGGCTCGGAACCGGACACTCCCCAGACACCGGAAAACCCCTTCTCTCCAACTTAGTCCAGTGGTGTCTGGGAGGTCCACGGGGCGATAGAAGTTGGCCCCAAGCCAGAACAGACAATTGAGGGTGGTGTCATCCAACGCCGTCGCCGCGGCGAGCTTGCAGTACTCCCCGGAGTACTCGTACAATGGGAGATCTTGGCGGGATAGGAAGAGGAAACCTTCTCCATGCCGCGGGGGAAAAAAAACAGGAAACAAAACTTGGGGAGTAGGCGCGCCACTCACTTTTTAAAGGTCTGCTGTTCTGTCACGATTCGGCTACTGCTACTGTGTAGGAACGAGGAATCGAGGAGACGTTGGAGTACTTCAACATAGAACCATCTTCATTCCTCCAAATAAAGAGACATAGAGGCAAGACACACACGTAGCAGGGGGAACAGACGTTTAACAGCAGACAAAGAGACTCTGGGAAACACAGGGTTTAAATGGACAGAAACTAATGGGACACACCTGGGAACAATACAAACTAATTAATCAAACACAACCGGAGACGAATTCACATGACGAGGAAAGGAACAGGAAAAACCAAATAGGGAGAACAGGAACATACACGTGACAGCGTGAGTTTCCGTTCAAACAAACAATCTTTTATTAAAGCTAAAACAGTTTACCAAAAATAAATTTAAAACCAAAAATCAACAACATTAAATTGTCTTGGTCGATTAAAAAAAAAACAATTGTTGCAAGGGCTGAGGCTTCCTTTATGAAGAGCAGGCTAGTAGGGCAGTGTGCAAAAACAAAAAAAGAAGAAAAATCCCACCAATCAGAGTAACATCCACAAAATTCACTGCAAATAATGGCCAGAAATAGTGACACAGCAATAATGATAACCCTTATTAAAGTGAAGCCGGTGTAACCCAAAAACCAGCCCGCTTCCAGGAAACACTCAGCTTCTGCAAAATACAAAGAGAAAAAGAAATAACCTTAGAAAACAAACAAACCAGACACCAATATAAATAGGCAAAATAAATAATAATAATAACAAAAAAAGAAAACGCATTCAAAGTCAATAAAAAAAAATGCAACACAAACACAAACAAAAACTTCAAGCCCACTTAAGCAGTGGACAAGAATGTGACTACCCAAAGCAGCAGTGTGGCTCAAAGAGCGAGGGTAGGAGAGAGAGAGCTGCATTAAGGTGACTGCTCACACTCAGCCTGCCTCAACGCATGCAACGAGGACCCTAAACACAAAAGTCTGTTACAATCTCAATTTAAAAAAGCATACAAGATCTTACAAAAAAGGAAAGTAAACAATTTACTCACCCTATAATTAGATGACGTAACACTCACAACCACACACAAAGTCATATAGTAGCTCCTTTAGTTGGTATATTAACAGCTAGTGCTCTGACCTGGCTATTATGCTGCCATGATGCACAGATGGGAGCCTTGAAGGCACACCGCACTGAAATGCATAACTGTAGTTAAATCGAACCAAACTTCCCACAGCACCACAAACGCACTGCATTAAAACTTACCAGAGTAAGCTGCACACCACACACACAGCCTTGGTGGACCAACGTCACACTAAACAAGTAAAAATCGCATGATATCATTGAATAACACTGGGATCAAACAGCGAAGCTACATCGCTAAAAACACATACCTCCGTAATCCACAGCAATGAAAGAAAGGGGCGGGCTTTCGACCATGACGCACTCCAGGAGGCATAAACAACAGGATTATATATACAACAGCGGAGTGATACCTCATTGGCCATGTAATTAATGATGGTGACGTTTCAGACACGTCACCAACCTCACTACATGTGCATATTTCTCTCCTGTTTCAGATTAGATGATTTTTCACTGGAGAAAGTAACATTATGGATTATGTACTTGTATTATAGCTGGAAGCAAAGGTTTCCAGTTAAAAAAATTTTGATGGATTTGTTTCTTACAAACACACAGCTTTTTGCTTCACAAGATGTTAATTGATGGACTGGAGTGGTGTGGATTACTGTGATGTTTTTATCAGCTGTTTAAACTCTCATTCTGACAGCACCCATTCACTACAGAGAATCCATTGGCGAGCAAGTGATGTAATGCTTCATTTCTCCAAATCGATGAAAAAAAAACAAACTCATCTACAACTTGGATGGACTGAGGTTGATTACATTTTCTGCAAATTTTCAAATCGGGTGAAATTTTCCTTTAAACCAAGATTACAAAAAACAAGCATTTGTATTTTTAAATAATGTGCTCTGAAGAATAATTCACAATAAAACCAGGAATGGTTCATTTGATTTCATGTTGACTTTAAATTGCACTTAGCAACACAAATCCTGCAAAAAGATGCAGACTCCACCTTACTGTGTCTTTGGTCTCCAGCCTTCAAATTTATTTGGAGTGCCAGTCCAACTCCACAGTATCTTATACCTGACTGACCGCACTTCCAGCCCGTGCCAGATACTGGTCATGCAACCTGTCTCTCCAGCTCAAATCCTGATCATTCCAACTACTCGCTGCAGCTCGCCGGATGCCCTCCAATGCCAAAGGGATAGCTACCCCCACAATACCTGCAACCACAATGCACCACATATCTGGATAAACACACATTACATTTTTGTAGTAAAACATCCCCATTTGGCCGTCAGATATGAATGTTCTTTTTTTAGGTAGATCAAATCTCATAGGAAAGAATTACAAATGAGACATCTTTAATATCTTAATTGTTTCTGCTAGGCAGCAATTAGATTTTTTTCCTGCATGAGAAAAGCAGCCAATTTGACTCACAGAGATCTCAGCAATGTTTTCTCAACAATGTGAGATTTGCCAAGACTCCAAATGTGCAATCAAAAGTCAAGAGATCTCGAAATGAACTCTTATCAAATTCTTCAAACCAAATATTCAGTGCTAAGCTTTCCACACTAAAAAGAAACGGGTGTAGAAAGAATTTTCTTTCAAGAATTGCTAGTAAATTTCACAAACAATTATAAAGAAACAGCAAGTCACACTGAATTGAACAATTTTGAAGTATTTTCTTGTAAAACATACTCTAATAATTAATTTTTCAGACCTTACGATTTTTCTGACATCTGAGATAAGTTTGATACTTAAATGACAGATACCTGAAAATGGCATGAGTCTCCATGGGCTATGAAAGAGCAACTTCTGAGCAAAAGCATGTCCCTCTGGGTCAAAAAGAAGTAACTGCACGATTTCTTCAGTGGTTTGAAGGCTGTCAGTCAGGAAAGAATGAAGTGGCATATAAAAGAAAAAAGAAAAATACTATATAAAAAATCATAGTAAATAACTTTGGGGTACTGGTAATACTTTATAATAACTTTGATTAATAAATCATTAAAAAAAATTATAATGCTTAATGGATCATTACATTAGTTAATATATATTCAAAGAGTTAAAAATGTGAAATAATGTGCTTGTTAATGTTTACTAAACTTTACTTTTACTTTAATAAACATTACCTAATGATTAACAGATCAATATTTAATGCAAATTGAAATGCTTACAAACGTCATTAAACTTTCAATTCATATGATCATGCACAAAAATATTCAAGAGGTTTTGACAAATGGTTTACAATGAATAAAAGCTTCATTAATAAATTATTAACAAACATTCTATAATGCTTAATAGATCATGCTTACAAATGTCATGAAACGTTCAATTCATACGCTCATGCACTTTTTAAAAATCTACAAATGATTTTAACAAAAAAATCCTTCAAATACAACAATCATAAACTTTATTTGTGACCCTGGACCACAAAACCAGGCTTAAGTCGCTGGGGTATATTTTTAGCAATAGCCAAAAAAAAATTTGTATGGATCAAATTATAGCTTTTTTTTTTTATGGCCAAAAATCATTAGGATATTAAGTAGATCATGTTCCATGAAGATATTTTGTAGATTTCCTTCCGTAAATATATAAAAACTTAATTTTGGATTAGTAATATGCATCGCTAAGAACTTCATTTGGACAACTTTAAAGGCAATTTTCACAGTATTTCGATTTTTTTGGCACCCTCAGATTCCGGATATTCAAATAGTTGTATCTCGGCCAAATATTGTCCTATAATAACAAAGCATACATTAATGCAAAGCTTATTTTTTCAGCTTTCAGATTATGTATAAATCTTAATTTCAAGAAATTGACCCTTATGACTGGTTTTGTGGTCCGGGTCCTTGTTTAATGGACTTTTGACATGCTAACATGCCATACTTCAGCTCATATATTACCTAATGCTCTTTTTTACTTTTACAAATGTTGTGAAAAATGAGCTTAATTAGTCATTTTAAGCACTTCACAAACTTTTCATGGTATCATATTATTCATTAATGCATAATCACAGTCTGTAAACGTCATATATTTGGTCTTTTTTTGTTGTGTAGACTTCTACTATTTGCACATATAATATCAATTATTAATCATTCGTGTTTTTTGCAGTACCCAATCTGGTGGAAACTATATTCATTATTTGTAAATGTTTACTAATCATTAGTACCTCTATGAGCTACTATAAGTTATAAGCTTCTATATTATAAGCTAAATATAAGCTATATTTGCCAAATTGAAACATAAATTATAAATAATGTGTAGTAAATACAATGTAAATAAAGTTAATCAATATTTAATTAGCAGAGATGCAAAGAGTGCAATTTCTTACCTCACTGGATAGACAATGATAATACATTTCTGATTGTTATTTTGGGCTTCTATTATATGACCCTTTAAAATATGCACAGAAAATAGTGACAGGAGGTTAAACCGACACAAGTGACTCACATGGATGCCAAACTGATCAGGTTATTTTTGAGGACATTACGTTATTGATAGCTTTAACCTAGTGTGACTGTGAGGTGAAATAATGGGATAATAATAATAATAATAACAGAAAACAATAAGAGCTCATAGAATATTTGACCTTCCGTAAATTGCTTAGCGTCTTACCGTGAAAGTGAGTGCTGAAAATGGAATTTGGAAACGTTTAATAACACACTGCGAGAAGATTAATTGCCATTAAAGCTTATTATGTCAAGAACCGCTCAGTTTCCTCTGAGCTCGGACACAAATGAGACACACAAAAGAAGCTGTTCTAATTCACCTTGACATATTAAATGTCCGCACTGACAAGGACTCAATCAATTGGCCGTGTCCTGGGGCTATGAGAGCTTTGTGCTGTATGGCACAGAGTTTCAGCTTTGTACTGCGCTGAGGTGACCTGCTGAATGATATAAAAAAGGCAATGTCATAAAATGACATAAGAATAATAAAAACTAAATGTTAATTATTATAATAAAATGATTTAATACTAAATTTATAAAATATTATTTTATTATAAAATATAAAATTTCAATATTTATATTCAATAAGAAGATAAAAAATAACCTGATCCTATATATATATATTAACACTACCCCTATTCCTTTTTATTTGATTATACAGTTGTAGTCACATAAGCATTATTCATAAGCGACGTTCACCGTCCCTGTGTGGTTTTATACTCAATTTAAAATAGCACCCTATTCATTAGCTTCATGCCAATCTGTCCCACTGAAGTGTGTTCAAACCCTGGAGACAAACCAGGACAATCAGGATCCTGAGCCATCCCTCTCTCTCATTTAATCAAGCGTTCTCCTCTTTTTTTACTTCTATTTTTATCTGCCTGATTTGCATGTTGTAAGCTATTACTCACCGTCAAGAATATGAAATTTGACTCCGCTGCCATATATCACTGTACAATGTTTTTTTTTTTTTGCTTTTAATACGCTAGCGTGGTTGCATAGACGTGAGTCAGATTGACAAGATGAGAACGCATCTGCCATTCCAGACAGTTTGGGATGGAAAAGGTTCTGGGATCAGATTTCCTGGCTTTTTGCGATTTAAAATCACATATGATGGAGTAGGATATCAGAGCGAATCAGACATTTAAGTTTGATCAACACGTGTTGAAACAAAGAGCCATCCCCAAGCGGCCCAATACTCATGGGCGCCATAAGTCTAACTAACTACAGCTTTAAACACTTCATTTAAACAAAAGAACACTTATTGATAATTCCAACTCAGGAAGGAGATTGTCAAATGTTCGAAGAGACAACACATCCATGAGGAAAATCAAGAGTTAAAGGGATAGTTCACCCAAATGAAATTAGCCCATAAATTACTCACCTTCAAGTCTTCCTAGGTGTATATGACTTTCTTCTTCAGACGAATCCAATCAGAGTTATATTTAAAAAATGTCCTGGCTCTTCCAATCTTTATAAGGGCAGTGATGGTGTTCATTTTCAATAAGTCCAATCCAGTTCAATAAACTGTGTCAGTTCATCTAAACGTATCACACACAGCCCGGGGTAATAACAAGCCTCCTGAAGCAAACAATGCGTTTTTGTAAGAAAATCTTATCCCTATTTTAAAACTTTATACACCATATCTTACTTCCGTAACTGTCAGATGCCACTCACAATAGAACCCGTTCCAGCGGTGACGCGGACATAGGCTAGCGTGAGCTCCGTGATAAGTGGCTAACGGCTAACCAACACCGTCACAAATTCGATTAAACAGAGGATTTGTAAAGTAAAATGTCAGAGGATTTCGATATAAGCCAAGAGGAGACTGGTTTTTTCTTTGCTAAAGTAAGGAAACATTGCTACCTTTGATCCTGTAAACAAACGTTGGATTTCACGAGACTCATATTCTCAACTTGACCTTACTCTAGGCCTACGTCTTACGTCCACTCTCTAGTGAACACGTGTACGACGTTCGCGGAAGCTAGAGACACAGTTTAGAAAGTTTTAAATATGGATATTTTTCTTACAAAAACGCATCGATTTGCTTCAGGAGGTCTTTATTCTGTCAAAATTCCCTACAAAAATTATAATTAATTCCCTTTGAGCTAAATTTACATTTTTTAACAAGTATCCCGTACAAACCAATTCTACCATTTAGACACATAAGGTTATGATGAGTCTACACTGGTCCCAACAAAAACTTCCAATTGGTAACCTTTAATCATTTTCTGTACATGTCATCACGTAGCCACTCAATATTAGAGATTATTTGCATAAATATATAGGTCCAGCAGCAAAAAACACCTTGTGTAATTCTAAAGGTCAGTGAAAAGGTGGAAAATAGTAATATAAAACATTCTGCCTGTCAATCATTTTTGCTCATTCACAGTGGGCAGTCCATATATGGGAATTTGTCAACAACTATTTACACAGCCAAATGTCCTTCAAAGAATAGAAAGACATAAGAAAATAAAGAAAGAAAAAAAGCCATGGGATCAAAAAAGAAGCAAGACGAGAGTGAACACACTTTTCATCGCTGGAGAGGGCTGAGAGTTTCAAAGCGCTTGAAAACAGATGCTGAGCTTGCTTTGCTTTTGCTTGACAGGTAAATATATGGCTATAGAATATATGTCTAATTTGGTTGCAGATATTCTACAAAACTTAACATTACTTACACCCATCATAATGCAAACATAAAATCATTATTTGCTATGTTTAAATTAGAGCAAGCAGCTTACGAGATGAAGTTAAATTTAGAGTATGTCGCCTTCAACTTCAAGTTTAGGGCATCTGCCAAATGCATAATGCAAATGGTTACCTGGAAGATTTCTACATTTGATCCAGCAAAGGCGTCAGTAGGCGGTAACCAGGTTGTGCGCAAGGAGGCCTGGAGAAAGCCATCCGTTTGCATTCCCATTCATCTCAATCGCAGCTGTTAGGCTGCCACAGGACATCCACTGAAATATAATGAAATATTAGTGATATATACAGTATGTTGTTTGCAGCCAGATAGTGTAGTTACAGCATATACCAGCAGGGCTAATGGATGCACGATAACCAGCTACAAATTAAAGTAGTAAATAAAGATTATTGGAGTATGTTAAGAAAATACTATTTCAGTCTTTCTCCTTAAAATTTTCACATTTGATCATGTGACTTGCCATTTATTTTATATAGTTGTGAATTTACTAACTAGCATTTTCTTGACCCTATCGTTGAGGGATTTTGCAATGCTGAGAGATTCTATTATAAACATTCCTCCCAATTTGTTATTAGACAATAGAGGGTGAGTGCCGTTTTATATAGTTTTTGGCTAGATTAGATTGTTTAAAGTATTTTTATTTGCAAGTCTGCTGCATTGCCCAGTTTATACATTCAGGTTCACTCAAGTCCTTCCGACCTATTAACTACCACTTAATAAATCATGGTTTGCAAGATAAAATAATAAATTACTAATTTATTGATTTTAAAGTAAACCATGATTACCAAGTTAATTACTTAATGAAATTGTCTTGATAACTTTACAGCATGCTTTGCATAGGACTGGATAAGGAGAATATGTGTTCAATTAAGTGTTGTTTTACCTGTTATGTTATGTTGAAGTTTCTATTTTCCGTTTCTGCTACGGAAAAAAAAAATGTGGGGGGGGGGGATTGCGAGCTATTTTCATCTCACAACTTGGACTTTTTTCAATTTTGAGTTTATATCTGAATTGTGAGGGGGGAATTTCAGAATTGTTAAACATAAACTTATAATTGCAAGACAAAATTCAGAATTGTGAGATATACACTCATAATTATGAGAAAAATTATGTCATCACAATTACCTTTTTGAATTTTTTTTATCCTGTGGCAAAAACAAGCTTTCATGGTTTTTAGGTTGCACAATAAATAAGGTACTTAAACAAATACATTGACATGAAAGATTTAGAGGTTAAGTTCAGATGCTGCAGCCTCAATCCCAGCCACACACACCTGCTCTCTTAACTGAGGTGTTTACCTCACCTGACCCTGTATCATATCGTTCATCTTTGCAGTTGTCTCCCTTGTCGCTCATCCCCATTTAGCTGGGATGCGGCCTGGGCGTCCTTAACACACAATGACTGTGTTGCGCTGCCTCTGGGCATGTGTCGCCCCGGCCAAATCCATTGTTCACACGTAAACATACACTCACACGCAGGAAGGTGTCCTTTGCCCCACACTGCCAGTTGGTAATTATCAGTGCTCATCTGGTCCTGCTGGCCGGACAGCCGGTCAGAGAGTGAGGCAGACAGATATAGACAGACAGACAAAGAGAATGAAAGTGAGACAGGCAGAGAGAAAGAGATACGTGATCTAATCTCAGATTGCAGGGGCTCTGTCATTTCATGTTGACTGAGCAAAAACAAACACACTTAAAGTCAAACATTGTTCACAATTTGCAACCTACTTTACTTTTGTTATGTCACATAATGTGAATTGTGAGGCGGCGACATTATTTTATATATCCGGATCTGACTGGATCAAGAAAAATGGGGGTTTCATTTAAGTTTCCACACCTAATTCAAGTTTGAATTACTTGTTACTTTCTCCATCCGTGTGGCCTATAGGAGACATTATCTGAAAAGTAAAATTGTTTGAGGAAGAGAAAGTTTAATTGAGTTATTTTTTTATCATATTATGAAACACCCTTTTTTTACATGGACAGATGAATCATTCACAATAAGAACAGGTTAATTTTGATTTTATGTTGACTTTAAAGGGACAGTACACCCAAAAATTGTTAATCTGCCATCATTTATTTACCCTCATGTTGTTACAAACCTGAACTACTTTCTTTCTTCTGTGGAAAATAAAGGATTATATTTTGAACAATTTTAAACTTTTTTCCCCCTCAGTGTAACCAAGTCAACGTAAGCAAAATGGTTTGGTTTCAAAAAGTAAATTCATTAATTAATTTACCAAATAGTCATAACCTTTTGTTTGTAACCTTTTGTGTCCATAATCAACATTCCAGATAGATGTTGAAATGTTGATATCAACACCTTCCAATTATAACAAACAAAATGGACCCTTTTCACAGACAGTGATAATACATTTCCACAGTTATTGACATTGTAACTCGAGAAAAGCTTTTTATATTTTCATTTTTTTATGTATGTAAATGTATAATGCTATACTTTGATTATTGTTTTATTACATTCACTAAAATACACAAATAAATAAATAAATAAAATAAAGAGCATCAATTCCAACGATATCATATTTTAACCTGTATTTTGCACGCAATGCTTTGTTTTTGGTGTTAAGGCAAATGTCCGTAATTAATGGACATTATATATATATATATATATATATCTTAATATATATATATATCTATAGATATTGTAATAAATATATATCTAAACAATGGATATAAGTTATCGCTTGATAAGTATCGCTTTTTATTTCTCCTTTTTCCTACTACTTGTTTCACTTCTATTTCATTTTTTTATAACCATTTCTTACTATGAGTAAGTAAGTTGTTGTTTTTTAGCATTTGTGTTTGGCAGTGTTATTTTTTAGGATTAATGATAAACTACTATCATTTGATTGGTATTATTTGTATTTGTTATTTATTTAAAATTTAGTTAAATTATGTCTAAATGTATTATGTCTGTATAGGTCTTTTAAGTTTTAGTTTTATTTAATTTGAGTTATTTTTAATACTTCAACAAACTAAATGGAAATGAAATAAAATATATAAGATTTATAAATGTGTATGTAAATATATATATATATATTATATATATATATTTATATATATGGTGTGTGTTTTGGTTATGGTTGTACATATATATTAGTTGTTTTTTGTGCTTTGGGCTTATTGTGTTATGTTAGAATCATTTATTATACGCAGTCGTATACATTTTTTTCTTTAATAGATTTGAATTGGTTTTTAGCTTATTTTATTTTTTTGTTTTTCATTAAATTTAGCTTTGAAAATTTTGTGGTATGCATGTGTCCTTTTTATTTATTTCTTATATTTTTAAGTATATGTAATAAGTTTTTAGCTTTAGTTTTGGATCTGTTTCTTAGTTGTTTTATACTACCATTGAGTGCTTCTGTGTCCTCATTTGTAGTCCTTTTTCTACAAAGCGGTCTGCTAAATGACTAAATAAATACATAAATAAAATAAAAAATAAAAAAAAAATATATATATAATATATATATATAATATATATATACATTATCACGACAAACTGTAAATTAACACTGGAAAACAGAAAAGTTTTTTTCAAAATGTGAAAGCACAAATTATATTTTTGTAGTTTATAATATATATATATATTATATTATATTATATATTAATAATTAACACCACACACAGTATATACGGTATATTGTACCGATCGTTTTACGACTTACGAAGTTTATCCAACAATACTATTCCTTCTTCTCTGAGAACCCGGTAATGTTTGAAAGGTCCATAAAACCTCAACCTAAAATATCAGATTTTATTCATTCAGTCTTTTTTTTCTCAGAGGCAGATGCCAATTTGTTATCAGCGATACCAACCCTTTCTGTTCTTCCGTGGTGGGAAAAGCTGCAAGTGTGACAGAGTGAAATATATATGTCTGTATAATTATATTTGAATCTGTTTATAAATGTTTAGAAAATGCAGACAAGTTGTCTAAATGATTTTGGTTAATCTGTGATTGATTGGTTTGGCACAATAAGGTGTGTGATCTATTAGTCGGGCCTTGTTGAACACTAGGGGGAGAACTTGCGGTGTTTCTCCATTACACATGAAGTTTGCAGTGGGGAAACATCGTCTACTGTGAATGTGCTTAATCTTCTCCCCCTTTTCAGGGGTATAACATTTGGAGGCACCGCTGGGATCTACTCTTCGGAGTGCGGTCGTCACTTACCTGGCAGACGGCTTCTGATGCAGTACATCCCCCCCTTAAAACAACCCAGGTCGACAGTGAGGTGGAAAGAGATCCTGCAGTAAAGACAAGAAAGAGACCAAAGAACCGTAGACCTGAGGCCACAGAGATCATCAGGTGAAACAGACGAGTTCTGTCAGTCTCAAGTAAGCCACTACTCAGTGAAAAGGTCCACTCTAGTGTCACAATGGAGACAACAGTGCTCGAGGAAATGCAAGCTGAGGTTATTACCATGCTAAATTCCCTATCAAAAGACAAGCTTCTAAGTGTTTGTGAATTCCTTCATGTGGCAGAGCCAGAGAAAATTGTATCTAAATCTCGCATGTCTCTGATCTCTTACGTCCTCCAACATCTCGCGACATCACTGAGTTGGAAGATGGTGGGGGGGGGGGGGGGGGGGGGGGGGGGGGGGGGGGGGGGGGCAATGTCTGACTGTTAAGATTAGAGATCAATTACAGAATTGCATACGTCACTGAAAGTGAGACTGCAGGCCCTAGAGAAATCACTGAAAGAGATAATTGCACAGGGATTTAGATGACTAAAAAGTGTCATGAAAAACTGAGTTTACTTCAACAATTGGAAGAGGTGAACACAAAACAAAGTATCGTCCAGCCTCAATTACAAATTGCTGCCCAGCCACAACAGTCAGTGAATGCCCAACACTCAGGCCCACATTGGCACAAAGATTTCAAAATTTCTGGACAAATCGGTGACCCCGGCCAAAGAGAGAAATTAAGTTTTTCAAGTTTGGCACACCAAATTGAGAACGGTCTGAGCAGAGGCTACCCAGAGTGTGAGATTGTGGATGCAGTAATTCGTGCTATCTCTCCAGGCTTACAGTTACGAAGTTATTTAGAAGGGAAGCCAAATCTGACTCTACCTACACTCAGGCGAATTCTGCGCTCTCACTTCCAAGAAAAGAGTGCAACTGAACTTTATAAGCAACTTACCTCTGAATGCCAAGGTAACAAAGAGACACCACAGAATTTTCTTATGCGTGTTCTTGACCTGCGCCAGAAAATCTTGTTTGCGTCCCAAGAAGCAGAATCAGGCCTCAAGTATGATCCCGCATTAGTGCAAAGCATGTTCTTACATACGGTACTCACCGGTCTCCAAAGTGACAGTGTTAAAGTAGATATGCAACCCCTCCTTCTTGACACAAAAACCACAGATGAGACTCTGTTGGAGAAATTAAACATTGCTTGTGCTAATGAGGCAGAAAGACAAAAGAAAAGGAAAACCAATGTGCAGCACACAACGACTGTTGTCCATGCAGTTAAGTCTAATGATGAAACCACTGATAAGAAATCCAGTGCTCAAAGTGCACCAAAATCATCTTCCAATGTGCTGTCGGAACTGAAAGAACTGAGAACTGATGTAGCGTCACTCAAAACACTCAGTGCTGAAATAGCTCACATCAGAGAAAAATTGCAGCAACCAGCTTTTGCCTCACCACAGTGTCCTGTTCCTGCACAGGGAGACCCTGAAAGAGAAATTATTCAGTGTCAATTGCAGCCATATTGGCCATCACCGGGCACCAACCAAATGAGAGTGAATACTCCGTTTCAACCCCAGTATATACCCCGACAATACTATGCACCCCCTACTCGTTCCCAAGCAAGAAAGTGCTTTAATTGTCAGCAGCAAAGAACAGAGGACCGTTGTATGCATTGTTTCAGATGTGGCAGTGGCGAGCACTTCCAAGCAGGATGCAGGATCCGGGGCATTAAGCCTTCAAGAGAGAGTCCTTTAAATGGAGAGCGGTTACTTCCGCGGGACAGGGAGTAACCAGACCCACTGACCAGTCCCAAAGATGTGCAGCCTGCGAAAAAACAGAGAAGCAAATGAAGCAGTGTGCACGATGTAAAAAGATACTGTATTGTTCTAAGATCTGTCAAAATCACCATTGGACTGAACACAAGCAAACTTGTATCAACCCACCCAGACCAGTTTCAAATTCCTACCTGACGATGAGTGTCCACGCCCCCTGCAGTACTCGAGTTAACCAGCATTCCTCTGTGACATCACTAGTTGGGAGGCAATGTCTTGTTGAATGTTACCTGCATGGCCATCGAATTCAAGCACTGTGGGACACAGGCTCTCAGGTATGTGTCATTGGTGAATTGTGGAAACAGGAATACTTACCCGAAGTCCCACTGAGAGATGTTTCAGACATCCTTGAATCTCCAAACACTTTGAACCTCGTGGCTGCCAATGGTATTGATATGCCCTACATTGGATATGTGGAAGTGACTTTCAGACTTGCGTCACCGACATCTCACCATACCGAACTTGTCATTCCCATACTCGTAGCTAGGGGTCAAAACCTCTCTCACCCTATCATAGGTTTCAATGTGATAGAACAAATTGTGAATTCCATTGAACAAGCCCAGCCAAGTACTGTGAGTGACAAAACGCTTGAGAGAACTGTGGAAGCCGCATTCCCCAGCCTAAAAAGAAGCAAAGTCCAGACGTTCATCAAACTTGTAAGTGCAGAATGCTCACGTGAATACACAGTAAAGACCATGAAAGGCCATGTTAACATTCCCAAATGTAGTACTGTGCAGATCCAATGCCGTGTGTACATGCAGCCAGTTAAGGAGGACAGCACACTCATTTTTGAACCCGATGTGAATCCTTGCTGGGCAGATGGGCTTGAATTCAAAGAATGTTTAATAAGGCTGAAAAGAGGGGCTCCAACAAATATCACAATTGAGATATACAACGACACTGATCATGATATCACTCTGATTGGCCAGACTCAGATTGGTACAGTACAGTTTGTCAAGAATGTCTTCCCTGCTAGTATGTTTGAGGTGCCAGCAAGCCCTACTGCTGTTGGGGTATGCCACATCCAGGCCGCGGAGAACTGTCACGACAACACCAATACTGATCATTGGGACCCGCCAGTCGATGTCAGCCACCTGAGTAAACATCAGAGACATATAGTACAGCAAATGTTAAGAGATGAGTGTCATTCATTCTCTAAATCAGACAACGATATTGGGTGTATCAGAAATTTGCAGTTGAGTATATCACTTAAAGATGATGAGCCAGTCAATCGCACTTACATGTCTGTGCCAAAGCCCCTGTATCGTGAGATGAAAGAATACTTACATGACCTCATAACACAAGGCTGGATTGAAAAATCCAACTCATCATACTCGTCTCCAATTGTATGCGTAAGAAAGAAGGATGGCAGCCTCCGTTTATGTATAGATTATCGAGACCTGAACAGAAAGACTCACCCAGACAGACAGCCAATTCCTAGGGTGCAGGACATTATGGACAGCCTTGGAGGTAATTCCTGGTTTTCTTCATTAGATCAAGGGAAGGCCTACCACCAGGGGTTCATGTCTAAGGAAAGTAAGCACCTAACTGCTTTCGTAACACCCTGGAGCCTGTATGAATGGGTGCGTATTCCTTTCGGGCTGATGAATGCTCCTGCAGCCTTCCAGCGATGTATGGAGGAGTGTTTAGACGGCTTGCGGGATGAGATCTGCATTCCGTACCTCGATGACACCTTGGTGTTTAGTAAGACCTTTGAGAACCACGTCCAGGATGTAAGGAAAGTGTTGCAGAGACTTAGGCAACATGGCATCAAACTTAAACCGAGTAAGTGTGAGTTCTTCAAATCTGAAGTCCGCTACCTGGGTAGAATAGTCTCTGCTGAGGGAAGTAAAGTTGATCCTGCAGATACAGAAGCTGTCAGATCCCTGAAAGATAAACAACCAAAGAATGTGGGTGAGCTGAGGAGAATTCTTGGTCTGCTTAGTTACTACAGACAATACATTAAAGATTTCTCTCGCATAGCTAGCCCTTTGTATGACCTGTTAAAAAGTACTCCAGAAGATAATGCTCACCTGAAAAATAGTCAGAGACAATCAAAGACAAAATGCATGAAAACTGGTGTTCCATCGAGTAAGCCCATTAGCTGGACTGAACAACATCAGAGCACTCTTGAACAGCTAATTGACTGTTTGCTCCAGCCCCCTGTATTAGCTTTCCCGGACTTTTCACAGCCTTTTATACTGCACACAGACGCGTCAGCTCAAGGTTTAGGTGCAGTATTATACCAGAAACAAAATGAGAAACTCCGTGTGATTGCTTATGGGTCCCGTACTCTATCTGCTGCTGAGAAAAACTACCACCTACACTCAGGCAAGCTTGAATTTCTTGCTTTGAAGTGGTCAATCACTGAAAAATTTCGTGATTATTTGTATTATGCTCCAACTTTTACTGTATATAGTGACAACAATCCCCTTACGTATGTCCTGTCAACTGCCAAATTGAATGCTACCGGTTGCAGGTGGGTGGCTGAATTGGCAGATTTCCACTTCACAATCAGATATCGCCCAGGCCGTGAAAATATTGACGCTGATACGCTGTCCCGATTGCCCCTCGATATCGGTACTATGATGAAAGAGTGCTCTGAGGAGTTGTCGTCAGACATAATAGGTGCAACCATTCAGGGTGTAGAAGCTCAAGAAGGACCCAGCATCCCATGGTCAGTCTCGACCAACTGTTCATCTATTCAGACCTGTCCAGCAATCCCGACAATACCCCCTTTGTCTGTGAATGTAATGAAGGATGCTCAAATGGATGACCAGGATATCAGTCCTGTATATGAATGCAAACTGTCTGGAACAAAACCAAAAGTGAGACAACTCAAAACATACAGCGTAAAAACAAAATGTCTGTTTCGTGAATGGGGAAAGCTTACCATTAATCAGGAAGGTGTCCTCTGCCGAACCACTTCCATACGCACTCAGTTGGTCCTACCGGAGAAATATAAAGGAACAGTTTTGCGAGAGCTTCATGATGAAATGGGCCACCAAGGTACAGATCGTACTCTCTCTCTCATCCGTGA
Source organism: Sinocyclocheilus anophthalmus (assembly GCA_018155175.1). Lineage (NCBI taxonomy): Eukaryota > Metazoa > Chordata > Actinopteri > Cypriniformes > Cyprinidae > Sinocyclocheilus > Sinocyclocheilus anophthalmus. The sequence continues at coordinate 6,178 of JADLZN010006005.1, read as the reverse complement.
ACGTTTCTTTTGGCCACATATGCAGGCAGACATTGAGTATTATGTCACAAAGACATGCAGATGCCTAAAGCAGAAAAAGCCCTGTCATGAGACAAGAGCCCCATTAACAAACATGATTTCGACCCAGCCCTTTGAATTGATTTCTATTGATTTTCTCCATTTAGACCGCTGCAAAGGAGGTTTTGAGTACATCCTTGTAGTAGTAGATAATTTCACCCGATTCGCCCAAGCATATGCCACTACATCCAAGTCAGGTAAAACAGCTGCAGATCGTATCTTCAATGATTTTGCCTTAAAATTTGGTTTTCCTTCTCGCATCCATCATGATCAAGGTGGAGAGTTTGAGAATCAGTTGTTTGAACAGCTCCAAAAATACTGTGGTATCACAGGCTCCAGAACGACCCCATATCACCCGCAAGGCAATGGCCAAGCCGAGCGTTTTAACAGGACACTGTTACAAATGCTAAGAACGCTCACAGAAAGTCAAAAATCTAACTGGAAAGACTCTCTGAATAAGTTGTTGTATGCTTATAATTGTACCCGCTCAGAAGTCACAGGGTTTTCTCCTTTTCACCTATTATATGGAAGGTCTCCAAGACTGCCTGTTGACGTGTTGTTTGGACTGAATTCAGAAGCTTCTACCTCTAATCAGAAAGAGTATGTGGAGAAATGGAAACATGGAATGGAAGAGGCCTATAAAATCGCCAGAGAGTGTGCTAAAAAATCTGCTGACAGGAGCAAAAAGAACTTTGACAAAAAGGTGAGGAGCACCACTTTGCAGCCAGGTGATCGTGTTCTTGTAAAGAACCTAACGCCACGGGGAGGCCCTGGTAAAATTCGTAATTTCTGGGAAGACAGCATCCATGTAGTTGTACGACAAATGAGTGGTGAGCTTCCAATTTATGAAGTAAAGCCAGAAAAGGGAAAGGGACAATCCAGAGTCCTCCATCGCAACTTATTAATGCCTTGCGACCACTTACCTTTTGAAACTGCTCCGCCTTCAAAGACCAGACAGAAACGGGAGTTGAAAAAGCCTCAAATCAGCCTTGTTGAATCTGAGAAGGAGAGAGAAGATGAATTAGACTTCCATTATGTATCACCACAAGTACTTCAACCAAACCATGTTATTGAATCTGGAAATATTGAACCACTACCTACCACAGAGTCTGATGAGCATCCAAATGAGGTCCTGGAACAAGTTCCTGCTTCACTGTCATCCATGGAGAGTGACCAAGAACAAGAAATCAACTTACCCGCTGATGAACACCTTCCTGCTTCACTGTCATCCATGGACAGCGACCAAGAACAAGAAATCAACTTACCTGCTGATGAACACCTTCCTGCTTCCACGCCGTCTGCTGAAAGTGACCAAGAGGGTCAGGAGGAGCAAACTTATCAGCTGCCTAGGAGAGAAAGACGCCCACCAAGAGTACTTACTTATGATACTTTGGGTATACCCACTTATGTCGGACAATTTAATGGAATCTTGCAGACACCGCCACAGCACTTACCTTATGTGTCTGCTCATGGACTGTCGACCTGGTTGCCGCCTGTTCAGCAATACTGTTATCATTTTTCTTTTGTGTATGGAGTCCACTAATCAGGGGCCACAAACTGTTAAATTTGCATTGAGACTGCGAACTTGAGTGACATCTTGAGTTTATTTGCATTATTACAGTCTGACATCTAGAGAACTGATAGTGTTTTGTTTTCGGAATATTGCTTTGGACATTTCTCGAACTTTTAAATGAAAAAAAACAGAATATGGACTGTTTTCTTTTAGGAATATCTCCTTTAACAGTCTTTTCACTTTGAAATTTTGGGAATACTATGGACTGTTTGCCTTATGGACTGTAGTCTTGAGAGGCTTTGGAACTTTTGAAATCCAAAGAAAATGTGGACTTTTGTTTCATGCCTCTTTAACTTTTTGCACTTTGAGGCACTAATGGACTGTTCTTTTTCATAAACTGTTGCTTTGAAAGTGAAGTATTAAGTTCAGGACAATCCAGGGACTGTTAAATTGCTGAACTCTGGCACTACAAAATTTTTGTGAAACACAAATGGGACTGAAAGACTCTTGTGTTAAAGAAAGGTAATGTCGAGACGACATTTGTTTTGTAGGGGAGTGTGTGACAGAGTGAAATATATATGTCTGTATAATTATATTTGAATCTGTTTATAAATGTTTAGAAAATGCAGACAAGTTATCTAAATGATTTTGGTTAATCTGTGATTGATTGGTTTGGCACAATAAGGTGTGTGATCTATTAGTCAGGCCTTGTTGAACACTAGGGGGAGAACTCGCGGTGTTTCTCCATTACACATAAAGTTTGCAGTGGGGAAACATCGTCTACTGTGAATGTGCTTAATCTTCTCCCCCTTTTCAGGGGTATAACACAACCTTCCAAATGATCCACTTAGGACCACCTGACTTCAAGAGAAAAAATACTGGAACAACTGATACGCCTCTTCCCGAAAGCACTTATGAAACTTGCTTGTGTGGTCCTGAGTTGTAAGTTACTTTGGATAAAAGCATTTGCTAAAGGACTAAAAGTAAATTCATGTCATGTTTATGTGGACATTTTAATGCAAATTTTCGCTGATAAATTTTGTTGGTGATTCCTATCACTTTGTTTCATTGCATTTTCCTTTGAATATTCAAATTTTTTCGGGTAGTCTCAGAGGTTGACGAAAATTCATGTCATGCTTTGTGTGACCATTTTTGACACAAATTAGCACAGATTGGCATTGTTTTGCTGCATCGCTCTTGGTGGGAATGGGCTTTTAGTGTGTAACCACACTAGCCTGTTACTATGTTTTATCTGTGAACTAAAGCATTCACGATAAAACATTGTCGTCATTTATTAAATCAAACATACTATCAGCGAGTCAGGAAGTCCAAAGACCCTCCATTTCGGCTCTTAATGACTGAGATGCTTTTGCCTTTTCCTTTGTAATTATCAAATGAAAGTTGTTTCTGTTCTTTCAAGGAGTTTCTAAGCAACAATAAAATGCATTTGTGTCTCATTTATTAGGAAAGCAGCAGCTAGTGGAAACGACAAGAAAATAACACAGCTAAATATGTCTGTGTTAACATGCATGCAGGTTTAGAGGTTTACTGTACATGCGTATAAATCTTTCTAGTCACAAGCATATACATACTGGGCCACAAATTAATTAATTTATACAGAAATTATGGAATAATTAAATGATGGAATTATGGAACTGTATACATGGGATTAGATCTGCTCATGTATAAACTGAAACAAAAAAGTGAAGGCCCTTAAACCTTTTATTAAAAAAATATAAAAATTCAAATGCACTGTAAAAATAAAATGATGTTAAAACAAAGAATACTGGAGTATGTTTTACAAAAAATTTAAATTTCACATTTAATTTAATGTGTTACTTGCCATTTCTATAAATTTATTGAAATTGTTTTGTGAACTTTACTAGTAATTTCTAAATAAAATAAAATCTACATAATTTTTCTAATAAAATTACCAGACAAATGACCAATAAATGTATTTATCTCGCCAAAGTCAAATTTTACTAGCATTTGACCAAAATTGCATGTTAATTTGGCACCATATTTACATTAAAATGCAGTTTTACACAGACTTTTTAGTGCACAGAGGCGGCGTAAATGTACTTACATAGAAATCACAATTATGTAAAACTACAGTATGCACAACAAGTTCGGAAAAGACATGAACTGATTGTCATGACAACGGCAAAGTTTATGACGCAGAGCAAGAAGGGTAGACTCACTAGAATGATATATTAATTTAGTTGTAACTACCATATTCTATCCACAAAAACAGTGATAATAAAATTATTTATTGGTTATATGCTCAAACAATGGCACCCCCAAAGCCCACTTTTGTTGCATGCATGTGTGTTTATGAAATGAGATCAATATGATGTGACGTCAGTGTAAACATTCTTTCTTCACATACATCAAACCCTATTATGGCTCCATTAGAATAAACTGTTTTGCAGTTTCAGAGCCATTATCGGAGCGAGTGGCGTCATCACATCTGTTTGGCAGGTTGTTTTTGCATGACTGTCCCCAATCATACTCAATTCTCTTTTAATTTGGGAACGAACAGAAAGCAAACCGCTTTCTTTCCATGATGTGTGTTTTTATTGCTGCATACGCCCTGCGGGGACAGCATAAAACAAGTGAGCATTTCAAGAAGGCAACATTCATTGAAATCATTTCAGCTTGTCCAGCTCAGTGAAACAATAAATCTATTGCTCACTTCAGCGTTTTTTTGTTTTGGATGGGGTGAGAGTCTGATGACAAAAAGCTTTGAATAGACAGGAATTGTCGCTCTAAAAAGGGCTGAAGTGATATGTGAACACATACTGAATGTTCTTGCAAATAGAGATGATAATTGAGAGTCACAGCCCTGGACATACTGTACTGTAGTATATTACAGGCCTGCACAATTAACTGAAAAATACAATAAATTAGATTAGCCTATATGCTTCCCACCCCCAACAAATCAGATCTACATTAACAGTAAAACTGGAAAGATGTGCAAAGTATATTCATAAATAGGCATGAACATAAATAGATATAAGCAAAAATATACATCAAAGTACCCTTTTTTTACTTCGGGGTTTGGGGTCATGGTCCCCCTGAGAAATGTAAGCGTTTAATAATAATTTTGGGAGCATTAATGTAACTTTTAATTTAGTTCCCTTTAAACATGTAAATGAGCGCGTTTACATGCACGTTCTTAAGCCGATTATGCTTAATAAGTCGAAAACGCACATGGTCATGTAAACACGGTAGCCTAACCTGTTTTCTTTTATCGGAGTAAGGTCATAAACGGCGTAAGCATAAACCGGTCGACACAGGTAGTTTTTTGCCTCTTACTCCGATTTTGCGTGGCATGTAAACGAAATAACCCGCTTTCTGTTGGTTTATTGAAGTGTGCATGTGTGATACGTGACAGGAACGCTTTGTTAGTGCAGATTTAAGCGCATCTAGACAGAGCAACGTTTTGCAGTAAAGAAGGAAATATATCACAAAAGCAGATTCTTTCATGACTCAAAAATGTGTTACCATCTCGTGCAGCAGAAGTAGAAGTGGTTCAGTCAAAATGCTGTATTTATAGCTGTAAGTTTCCTGCTGACATGTTGCAAGCGTTATTTAAAGCTGCAGTCCATAACTTTTTTTTGGTTAAATATGATCCGAAATCAATATTTGAGCAAGTACATAACCAGCCAGTGTTCAAAACTATCTCCTTACCTTAGCCCGATTCACAACGTTAAGCTTGTAATAATGTTTTCTAATTTAAGTGGTACTGGTAGGAATTTGCAGGAAATTCAAGCATGTCGCTGCGTCATTACTTCACGTCTGTAAACATAAAGAAGTTGTCCCGGCTACTAGGCTATCGCATGTGAGGATCATGCAGGTGGCAGATCGTTAGTCTTTTCTCACAGCAGCCAGAATAATTAAATGTAAAATTTTGATGGCTGATTGTAATCCAGAAAGGATTATGTGTTTATGAAACACATGTGAATGAAATTAAATTATATTCCAGTTATAAATGTGCTTCTGATTACAGATAGCCTGGAATTACAAAGATTTGTATTTTAAAGAAACCAGTTCGAAGTGATCAAATTGCTTTTTTGGTATGACAATTATATTAGACTGTGCAGAAATTGAAATCTACACTCTAATACACACTATACTCATAGTCACCAATGCTGATGTTGTTAACAGTCATTTGAGAATAAAGTATAACAATAATAATAATTGAACGGTTTGATGTGATATGAGCTAATTTAGATTTAATCACCATTGGTAGTGCGATTTATTGTAATGTTTTTTTCCTTAGTTGGTCAGAACAAATGTGGCAGACTTGTTACTTACTCATTTAGATGACAATATATGGTGAAAAGTCTTATTTGGGTCAAATATTCCAAGACGTAGGCTAGAATCTGTGATTGCGAAGTACAGTAAATATCCACACTGGTGCTGTGACTGACTGCCACACATACTCTTTAGAACATTAGATTCATCCGCGCTGGAGCGCGCACAAACCCACGCAAGGAAGATAATTCCGCACCCAGCTGCAATTACAGGTTTTCAAACAAAGATGGCAACAAAGAGGCAAAACTTACAGACTGCAGCTTTAACATCACAACTGACAAATTCATG